>AYEL01070718.1:0-18166 GCA_000484575.1 Olivierus martensii | reverse complement strand
GCAGTTTTTTTTTTTTTTTTTTTCAAGAGTTATTGATATCTGGGACCTATTGTAATTAGAAATGATATCTTGTTCCTAATCTGATAGTAGTAATTCAAATTATATAGTATTTTAAGTAGAGAATTTAAATTATTACTGTTTTCAGAATAAAAATAAAACAAGTTTAAATTATTATTATTATTATTATTATTATAACTTATTCCAGATGCAAAAATAATGCCTTTTGTTTATTTATGTCTTCTGCATTAAAAGTGCTGTATTAAGGCTTGATGGATAAAACAAATATATATTCATGGATCTATAACAGATAAAATAATGTTTATTGTGGTATGGTCTATCAGCTATTCTTGTTGGTAAAATAACAAAATTCCCATTTCTTAATTTCTTATGGTAAACCATTTAATCTTTGTTACAAGTAAAAGATCATATATTCTATACTTAAATCATTTTCATGCTACTTCAATTATAGAACAGAACTTTTGGTACTATTGCCATTACAACAAATCAATGCCCAAACAATAAAATCAAATATATTTGGATTTATTGGGTCACCCAAGCTTTTATTGTAATTATTAATATTCTTTTATACTAAATTTATTTTTTACTTTTGGATGAATTGGGATAAAAACTGCCAAATCACTGAAAAAGAACTTTGTTTTCCCATATAGAAAACACCAGTGATGTACCAAGAACTAAAAGAGCCTATATGCAAGCAAAGTTGGTGGGCCCTACCCAACTAGAACCTTTAATTACCTTCATGCATAGCATTGCCAATTTAATATTTTTTGCATTAAAACTAGACCCTTTTTAGTATTATTAGTGCAAAAACTCTACATACAACGCATATGCATTATTTTAATGTGTTTTACTTAAGTTAGAGCTGAATTTTGTGCTTTCTAAAACAAATATATATTAAAAAGTCCTTTTATAAACGTTTTGATGCTTTTTGTAAAAAATATATCAGTAAGTTGCAGTTGACAATATTTATATTCACTTCCAAGTTGGTTAATTTAATAAATGGATGTTTATACAAAGTTATAATGTGCAAATCTAATGCTTGAAATCAATTGAAAAATAATCATCTTATACATACAAAATGAATCAAAAACTATCAAAAAATGCAAATTAGAAAATATGATTAAGACAAATGCATTGCTTAAATCAAGAAAAATAGTCATTTTGAATTAATAATTTTTTTTTGTTATTTAAATGAAACAGATTTTATTTTTATTAGAAGTATAGAATTTATTTGCCATTTATTATTTGTTTTGTAAATTTTGTATAAAAATTTATAGTTTGTATATTTTCTTCAGGTGTTAATAAATATGATCCATTGAAAAATAAACTGCTTACTACTTGTAACTAGTAGTAAGCAGTTTACTTACTACTTGTCAATGTAATAAAAACTTTACTTTTTTATATACTGCTACAAGTGCTGTATTTAATGAGAACTCTAGTTAATAAATATGTTTATTCTCTTATTTATTTAGTATTTAGTTATAACATAATTTCTTATAATGAAAAATTTAGCCCTTCATATGCCACTTTGATTCATGGGCCAATATCCATTGCACATATTGCACCTGATTGTTATGCCACTGCAGAACACTTCACAATACATGCAATTTTTATGGAACATAATCTATGTTGCAAGGGAATAAACTGCAAAAATATTATTACAAATTTAAGAAACAATACATATTTTTTTAATAAAATTTAGTTTCAAAGTTCATCAAATAAGAGTAAAAATTAAAAATGAAAATAAAGACAATGAAAATAAATATTAATAATTTAATTGTAATACATTGATTGGATCCTTCTTAATTTAAAATTTCAAAAAATTCTCAGTCCAATATAAGATTTAATCACAAATTTTTAATCATCAGTGATTAAATTTGATATTAAGTCCTATAGTCATCAGTTTTAAGATATAATAATTACTGTATAGTTTGAACAGCAACAAGATCAAATAATTGCTATATATTAAATGCTAAATTTTAATTTTCTCAATAATTTCTGTATTTTTATAATTTTATATCATACAGAATTTTAAAATTATAAAATGTTATAGATTTTTAAATAAATTATATAAACATTTATCTTAATTCATATTATTTTCATTTATACTTTGTCTCTGGAATTATTGTTTTTTCAATATAGAAAAACTAAAAAATAGAAATCTTGAATTAAAAATATTATTTTTTTCTTTTCTTTATTTTTTAAAATATAATCATCTTAGTAATTCAAAATAAAAACATTTTAAAACAATAGCAAAAACAATAAAACAACAGTAGCAAAACCAATTTTAAAACAGTAGCAAAAATTAATTTGTTTAAATATAGTAAATAAATATATTCAAATTTGTTAATATGAAAATAAATTTTAGGATCTTTTTTTTCTTTGACTTTGCATTATAGCATTTATCAATGATTTATGTTGCAACAACATATTTACATTGATCCATATGTATACAAATCTGAACTCTGAATCCCTTTTGGATTTTCTAGTATCAAATTTTTATGCATGAATACAAATGAGATTTCTTTTGACACCTCATTTTGACATATTGTCTCTATATGATTCACATAAATGTATATATGTTAGATAAGGTTGATTCTTTCACATTATGAATAAATCTATATGATTCACATAAATGTATATATGTTAGATAAGGTTGATTCTTTCACATTATGAATTTTTCTTTTTTATTCTGAATAATATAAACTTCAAAAATATTTATGCATTATAAAATATGCAATACTGGTCCATATATTACATAAAAACTCTTATCTTTATATTCAAAAAAACATATAATAATTTTTGTAGCATTTGTTTATATCTGAATTTTTAAATTTTTAAAAAATTTTTTTCTAAAGCTTTTTCAAAAATACAGTAATTTCTCTCCTATTCAGTGTCTCTTTAATTGGCCTCCACTTTAATCAAAAAAAATTTTCACGAAGCTATGAATGAAAATAAAAATTAAAAATGAATAAGTTACTCAGGAGGAAAGAAAATGCTTGAAAATGTGATACAATATATCTAATAGAAAGATAATTCATATGAAAAAAAAAATGGCATGATATTGCTTCAAAAGTAAATTTAAATCAAAATAACAAACAAAGATTATCAATTTTTTATTTAGATAGATATTTAAAAACATCTATTTACAACAGTTATTTTTTACTTTAATTTACAACCTATAAATGGTATTTTGCATGTTTTTGGATTAACTAGCCATTCATTTTTATTCAATTACATAAGGGCAAGTGAATTGAGAGTCTACTGTAAATTTAAAAACTGTTTTCCTATTTTAAAATATTTTTAAGATGTGAATAATCAAATATTAAAAATTTTTTTTAGTTTAAATTATTTTGAGGGATTAAACGTTTAAAATTTTTTATATGAAAATTTGTGAAACAAGAAAGAACATTTAATGTGGATTAAAAATGAAAAATTAAAAGCATGAACTTATATTGAGAAACCAAATATATTTTATAATAAAAACCCCGATTTTTAAACTTTTCGGGGACCGGCCCGAAAAGTCGAACGAGCCGGGAAAACTCTACGAACTGGAAAGCTCTGATGATGTCATAATAAAAAAAAGAACTCTGATGACGTCATAATAAAAACGTTATATAATTAAAACGTAGGAAAAGGGAAAGTTTTACATTGCATGTATAAGAATATGTTGGGACTTCAAAAATAGACGTTTAAAGCGGGAAAGTCGTATGATACGGGAACGCACGAGCAGCGGGAAAGTCGTACGATACGGGAACGCACGAGTGGGGTTTCACTGTATTATCAACATAATCAACGAAGTTCACATGGAAAGTCGTACGATACGGGAACGCACGAGCGGGGTTTCACTGTATTGGAAAGTCGTACGATACGGGAACGCACGAGCGGGGTTTCACTGTATATGAATAATCTAAGAGTGTTAAGGTGCACTGTCGTGGTGACTGTGATCCATTTATGACGACTTTTATTATTACTATCTTTATATGCTTATAATAGGATGGTAACAACAAATAATGGGCCATGTAAAATTCATTCTGAGTATAGGGGTTACAAGTGTAAAAAGATTACATACTGCTAATCTAAATTATGAGATAATTTTAATTTTTTTTGAAAAATTGTAATATATTTATGTTATAAATCCATTGGTATACAACAAAATTTGACTTTTTCTTCTGTCTTCATATATTTTATGCTTTGTTCAATCATAAAATAGAATGAAACATATCTTCACTTTCTGCTTTATTCAGATAATACTATGTAATTTATTCTTATAATTTATTATATATTAAGAGAATGCAATTATTTTGGCCATAAATGCATATGTGTAACATATAAAGTTTTTCAAAATTCATAGCTATTCAATTTATAATCATTTGCAGAATTCAAGAGCATCTTAAATATTTATATATTACTCAATTATAAACAGCTTCCATTGGAAATATAAAACAATTTTGTGATACTAAATATAAAATACAATTGAAATTCAGAAAAAAAAAATATCATGGATTGTCTTTATCTTAAAATAGCTAATAAGAGCAATAACAATCTGTCTAGTTAATATTCAAATTAAAATTATTGAATGGGAATAATGTTTTGTTTATAATGTTTTCAATTTTTATTAATGATATTGAAAAAAATTTATTAATTTGAATATTTCTGTGAGGAACTAAACACGACACACATGGTCTGTCACCTGTTTTTAGATTGTGCAGTTATTACGGAGGGTCAACGGAATTTATAAATTATTAAAATTGTTATAATTCAAGGGCTAGAATTTGGCTTGTAAATTTGGATTTATTTTTCTCTATGTTTGAATTCACAATAAATTCCAGAAAAGTGAATTAAATAAGGAATCCTCTAAGAAATTTTTCAATATCTATGAAATAGGATTAAGTATTAGAAATATCTTATAGGAGGATGGCATACCTATGGCATCTATGACCAAAGCAACATACTAACACATATTTTCAGAATCCAAAACTTGGAGCTGATATATTGTTTAAAATTTGGAATTAGCACATATAGTTTTTACAAAAATTAATACAATTTTGACGTGAACTCTTAAAATTAAAAGTTCACCATCCCTGTTCTATATATTGGTATTGTATCTGATACTTTGCAATCTGCATAACTTATAGGATAAATAATACTCGTGAAAAATAAATAAAATTTCTAGTAAAGATCTATAAATTATTTCATTTTAGAATACAAAATCATTTAAATGAAATAAAAAAAATGTCAGTAAATAGTCAATTTATTTATTTTTAATACAGTGAAACCCCGATTTTGAAACTTTTCAGGGACCGGCCCGAAAAGTCAAACGAGCCGGGAAAATGCATGAAACAGGAACTCTGATGACGTCATAATAAAAAAGTTATATAATTAAAACGTAGGAAGAGGGAAAGTTTTACATTGCATGTATAGGAAAATGCTCGGACTTCCGAAAATAGACGTTTAAAGCGGGAAAGTCGTACGATACGGGAACGCACGAGCGGGGTTTCACTGTATATGCAAATAAAAGCCTGTTAAAATTTTTGATTCCACGAATTTTGATTATTATTATTAAAAATATTTATAAATATAATAATATATATCCATCATTTCATAATTGGAAATAAATTCAAAAATTCTACTTGATAAAAGAATTTTAATTATCAATAAATAGCAAATAATTTAAATAAAGGCCAAAGTCATATATTACAATGGGAGATAGGCAAGCACAAAATCATATATTATGGTGGAAGATAAGCAAGTAGTCTAATTACACAGGAAAGAACTGAATGTAAACAAAATCAGCTGATTCAGTAGTTTTATTTCTAGAAGCTCTGTTTTTGAACAAAATCAGTTTATTCAGTATTTTCACTTCTAGAAGCTGTTTTTATCATCAAAATTTTTTCTGTTATACTTTATTATACTATAATTTTATTTATAATAATATAATGAAATATCTATAATATATAGACATCTCGAATTTTTTATTTATTAGAAATAAATAGATAAACAGTTATTTAAAAATTCACATCCCAAATCATATGTAATCAAAGGTAAAAAAAAAAATATTTCACCAAAATTCTGATTAACCATAAGTTATTAAATTTAATAATGTTGACAAAGGAGCTTTTACATCAACCAATCCATATTCGGATGTAAAATTGACAAAATGATATATCATATGCATCAATCTATTGTGTCCGGTCGAACGGGTTCTACAAGCGAAATGTCGTTCGGTAAATGGCTATTTATATCTGTCAATGCTGCTAACAAGGTCCGTCTGGATACAAAATAGGAACTTAATCGTCCTTGTTCCAGTATCTCGATGGCAGTTCATAAATTTGTCAGCTGTGACCTAAATTCGGTGACAGCACTCTCCATATATCACAAAGCCGTGCTTATGAAGAGCGAGTAGCTTTGAGATTGCATGATTTTACTCAGTATTTCCTGTTGCTTTAGTAACATTTTAATTTGTCCGCGGTTATCTTTGACTGCTGTAAGTGTCTCATTTAAAGTGGTAGCTTGAGTGTCTAATATGTGTACTACGCTTTTCTGATTTTTTTCTAGTCGCGAAATCCTATGTCCGAAATCTCTAGACGTCGCAGTACCGAATAGAAATTTTAAAAGTCTCTATATTCAGCGTCTTGTTCCATTAAAACTCGATCCAAGTTTTCCACTTCAGCCGCTGTATAATTCCAGCATGTACTTCTAGTAATTGCCATTTGTACTTCACATGCTAGTTGTTTTAAGCCTTCTACATGTTCTTGCATCCATAATAATTGAGTATCATATTCCTCAAAAGTTATGTCTACCACGAGGGTCCAACAGCTCGTGGTGAGGAGAAAGTTTCCTTGGTTAGTGAAAACAACTCCTTTCCTCAAACTGGAGTCGTTGGCTGTACCATTAGCAAGCGGGAAAGTCGTACGATACGGGAACGCACGAGCGGGGTTTCACTGTATATATAAAATTAATTAATTTATAATAAATATTTGAAATGGTGTCCATCAGCTATTAAAAGTGCTGCAATTTATTAATAGAAGACGATTTTGTCTACTTAAAGAATTTATTTCATTTAAAGGAAATTTATCTCAGGACAGTTTGTGGATTCATATTAAAACTTTTTCTTTTTATTTTTATGAGCATTATCTATCTCAAATGTTATTGCACATTTCTGAAACATACTGAGCATAATATATATATTAAAATTCATAACTTATGCATTGTTATATGATTATTATTTTTATTATTAGTATAAAATATACATGTAATTTCAGATCTTGTACTCGATCATATTCTTCACATTCAAGATCAAGATCTAGATCTCATTCAAGGAGTCCATCCATACCAAGGCGTAGAGGATCACCTAGTTTTCTAGATAAACGACGTATCACCAGGTAGAATTTGATAAATTTACATAATATTAACTTTAAAGTTTTTTAAAATATTTATATTTTCATTGACATATTTTCTCTCAATAATAAATTTCTACAGGTCACATAGCAGAAGCAGATACAGACATCATTCCCGTTCATATTCCAGATCACCATATAGATCCTACAGGAAAAGATATAGTAGTAGTCGCAGTCACAGTTATAGTAGTAATTATTCACATGATCATAACAAGTCACGATATCACCGATATTGAATTATTAGAAAAAGTATCATTCTTCCCATTACATTCATTGTAAACAAACTAAATTGGAATATGCTGAATGACAATGGAATTATTTTTTAAGTTTCATTAAAATTTATATTATTAGAAAATTCTCATTTTTAATAAGTTAAATTTTTGTAATTTATTTTTATTTATTTTATTCATTGACATTCAGTGCACTGCTATTAAAAATCCCTACTTCAAAAATTTTTTTAAAATAGGGTTGAAAATTTCATTAAATATTTAATTATTACAATTTTCTGTTATATCTTCTCTGTATATTTATTTTTTGTAAAAAGTCCATTAAAAAAAATGAATTTTTCTTTTTATTTTAAGTATTTTCTTTTCAGTTTCTTCCTCTTGAGTTGTGCATCTTCCTGTAGCATGGACAAATCAGGTAGAGTTTTAAGTTTGTTTATTTCCCAATGTAACTGCACAATTAAAATTTTTTTTTTCTAATTTTACTCGTTCAACATACATTTTACTACTGTTTCTGCTTTTATATTTCTAAAAGGAAAAAGTTCTACCCATTTATTAAAGTAATAAAATTATTTAAAAATATAATTATTATTTTTTATGCATGGAAAAATCTTTCTCTGTTTAATACATGCAAGAAAAAAGTACTAACTCATCTAAATGCTAATGATGCAAATAAATATGCTAACAAAATTGAAATAACAACTAAAAAATTGATTACGCCCAAGCAATTACTAATATTACAAAACTTTTTAACAAAAACCTGAAATTTAACAGATAAATATTTCATTCATCCAATATCTAAAATTTCTCTAATGATAATACTAATAATATCTCCAGATTATTAATCATTAATTTTATGATTTTCAGGATATTTTAATAATATAATTTACTATTGGCAATCCCTAACTTATGTAGTTCTGATATACATAGAGCTGAGGGGGTGGGGGATGGGCTGGGCAACAACTCAGAGGCATTGTTTTATTATTATTGTTATGTTATAGTACAGCGCTTCTCAAATTTTTCCACTTGGCGACCCCTTTTACCCGAGAAAATATTTTCGCGATCCTGGATATAGAAGTATATAAATTAGGAATACGAATTAAAGCATTTGTTAAAATTTCTGCCACTCCCAAATATTGTTACGCGACCCCATATGGGGTCGCGACCCACACTTTCAGAAGCACTGTTATAGTACATCAATGTGAGCATGGAGTATCTCCGTTTCAAAATGCTATGTTGAACATGAGTCGAGACATAGCTACGTATGATGTTTAATTGTATGTTAACTAACTGTCTGTGTCAGTAATGAGAAACTTTATGTTACATGTATTGAGTAGTGATGCTTTTTGTCTTTTCTCGCACTAACCGAATAACGGTATCAATTTTTTAAGTCGCACTAATCGAATTCGCGCTAATTGAGGCCTATCTGTACACCGTTGGTATTCTTTTTTCAAATGTCTATTTTGAATAGTGCCTGAAGATGGCTTCACGGCCGAAAACGTTAGCACAGAGTACTTGAATAAAAAGTATTTATTTACACTGCTGTTTAGTGCTGAACTTATCTATTGTATAAGTATTTATGCAGTTTTTACGTTAATTAAGTATGACTAGTATACTAACTTCTTTTGATTAAGATAAATTCCTATTAAAACCATCTTTTCATTCTCAAAGTAAACAGCAAAATATGCATTATATACTTTTGCTTCTTATTAGAATTATTGAAAAAAGCCTTAAACAAGAAGAATTTGATATTACTTTTCAGTAGAATGAATACGACATATAACAATTTAAAAAATATGACAAAGTACAATATAATGCTTTTAATGATATATAAGAATAATTTATAAACCTGAGGGCCATAGCAGTGTTTATTAGAGATACAGAGGGACACAGTTACAAAAAAATAGGAGGAGGGGTTTTAGTACTTGATACGCTATTGTCTCAACAAACGGAATGCAAAAATATAATGCTTTTTGAAGACAAATTTTCAGATAAACAAACCTTATTACAAAATTATATTTACCAGTTTGCATCCAATAAACATGTTACATATTAACAGAAAGTTATAAAATATACAGTTAAAAAATATAAAAAAAGTATGTACCGCATACTCAAATATAAGCTGATCCATGCATAAGCTGACCCCGACTTCAGAGTTTCAAAATCAGTAAAAATGCAAAAACCCATGTATAAGCCTACCTCCCAACTTTAGCACTTAATATTTGATAAAAATCTGAAACCGATAAATTACATGATCTTTGATTTTTAGTTACCGACATATTAATGCCATTATCAAAATAAATATTTTATTGGAACTTTAAATATATATATAAAATAAATTTTATAATACAAATACCAATATATCAATTTAAAAGGTAAAATTTTACTTTACCCGAAGCAATCGAGCGTGTCGTGCCACCGACTCCAACCTGCATGTATATAAGTGCATCAGATAGGCGATGCCACACTGCCTGATGCACTTATATAAGTGCAGATTGGAGTTGGCGGCACGACGTGCTCTATCGCATCAAGTAAAGTAAAATTTTACTTTATTCCGAAGTAGATTGATATCGTTGTATAACATTATCGTTAGGATGATGTAGCTTCAGAAAATATCAAGTTAAGGAGTAGAAATAAATTTTTATAATTTACATAAAAATATTTTCTTTTTATTATTGTTATTGAATAACTGTTTTATTTTCTAAAAAATTTCATATTATCACAGTAAAAATTCCATTAGAATACATCTATGTCACATGGTTCCCAAGAAACCGTTCAAAGTTTCGTTTTCCCTATAGTTGAGTTTAGTTATTGTATTCAAATCTTTGATTGTATTTTAAAATGAATGGATCATCCTAATTATGATGTTATACACTGTTAGGATGACGTATGCAAAGTGTGCAATCTCGAAGTTTTGATTTTGCTTACAATGAACTTTTTTGATAGACTGTAGTTATTTTTCAGTACAGATTTTATTTATTTATTTAAAATCGTTATTTTAAATATTATTTTAGTTACTTTTAATCTACTTTAGTTAAATATAATAGGTATTTATCGATTACTAGCAAATGGATTAAAACATTCTTAATTAATAATAACGAAAAATAAATACATTTTTCACTCAAATATGAATCCTAAACAAGATTCTTGATTGATTGGTGAGAGTTTTTGAATTGCGTCATATTGTACAGCGCGATGTTGCCTACCTGATTATGATATATAAATGGAGGTTGGAGTTGGTGGCGCGATGTGCTTGATTGCTTCGGGGTAAGATAAAATTTTACCTGCTATTGTATTAAATGAATTATTGCAAAATTTCCTTCATGGTCTACAGGAAACATTCAGTGAGTTGGCTTTTGCTTATTACTTCAATTTCTCCAGCCAAAAAAAGTTGATTTTTTTTTACTTGTGTCTGACCCCCCTACTTCAGAAATTTTTACCAAGAAAAAAACCTCAGCTTATACAAATGAGTATATACAGTATGTACCTATTCAATGTGATAAATGAGGGTGGGCAGCAGCATTTATAAGGGCTGGGATATTTACATCTATTCTTGTTGTAGCTAGCTGCGGAATATGTAAAAGAGAAAAATCTCCAAGGCAGGTTCTGAATTGATTCTTAATTATCTTCATGTTAAAAGAATGCACTTTCACAGTACAAATAAGTACTACCAAACATTGATATTACCTTCTGACCAATATCACAAAAGTTAGGAAAACATTTCTTAAAACATAGCAGTTTACCCATGTGATTTGTTATGAAAAATTCATTTTCTCACAACTTCTAATTGTGAGAAAATGATACTCATTTTCATTTTCTATTTTATGTTTTTCTCACTCATTTCACAAATGCAACTAACTCATGGTAAAATAAAAATAAAATTAAAACAATCTCATAACAATAGTCACATAATCACTGAAATGGCAAGTGTTAGAAACCAAAAAATAACTCTAAAAACAGTCACAATTCAAAACTTTAAACTGAAATAGCTAAAACTAAAACTGATGTACTGAAAATCTTATAAAAATGTAATGGCATTGATAGCTTGTTGATCATTAAATAATTACTAATAATTAAGAAAAATTAATTAAATGAGTTAATATAATTCAATTTTAAGATTTTTTTTATTAATCTCTTAAAAAAGTAATAAATGAAGTTGAAAAAAACATTAAAAAGTAATATTATATCACAAATCGTGAAAGCCTTGCTGGCAGCACAAAATTGGCTTGGCAGGCCACATTTTGGACAGCACTGGTCTACCACAAGTATTCTCAATTTAGATAGTCAAAGACTAATCTGAAAATTCTCTTATCGTGGTTTGATTGATAATGTAGAAAATAATTTTTAGTATATAACCTGAATCTTCAAACTATTGCTTTTTATATTAATATATCCTTTTAATATAAAAATTAAGCTACTCTGAAAGCAGAATAAAATGAATGATTCAAAGTTAAAGTTAATAATAAGTTAAGTTTGTGTGTGATTTTCAATTATTTACAAGTAGTCCTCAACTTACAATGGGTTATGTTTTGATAACCACATTAGAAGTCAAAAATGACCCATAATGGTAATGATTTTCATAATAAAAACAGACAATGGAATACTGAATCATTTAAGATCATAAAATCATATGGATTTGATCCTGGGTCCTTAAGATTATAAAATAATCTGAAATTGAACGTGGACTTCAAGGTATAAAATCATCCAGAATTGAACCCAGATCCTCAAGATGGTAAGCAACTGCTTTATTATATTTTTAATAAAACAAAAAATATTTGTAGCCAATATGCCATGAAAGTAGTCAGGTTCAGAATATTGTAAGGATTATCATAAGATTGGAATATCATAAGTTGAATGATTTTAAGTTGAGGACAACCTGTATTTACATTTATTATTGACAAAAACTTATTTACAGAAAGTCTACAATATATATCACAGTGATATTATTGGTTTGCATATACAGTGAAAACTGACTTCACGACCACCTATATAAGATCATGATTTATGGGAACCAAATTTTTTCCATAGAAATAATAATATTTGTCCCTCCATAAGACAACCACCTCCTTAATGTGACCATGACCATCACTTTTATAGACCAATCATAAAGTGAAACTGTAAAGGATTTGAGAAGAGGGAGCAAAAATTTTGATGTTGATGACTTACCTGTTTTCGATGTTATGGAGGTCGCCATGTTTGAGGCCCGGACTGAAGTTAAATTTTGTTTGATTGATCTAAAAGATAATTATTGTTATGGATATTGTTTTAGTTTAAATTGTATTAACATATTTTTATTTTATTTTAGTTATTAATTGAATAATGGTTGATAAATTGTTTAAAGGAAATAGATTTGAAATATGTAAATGTAGATTAATATAAGTAAAGTGGTGGTGCTGATGACACTCTCTATTCGGCCGGAGTTCGGTGAGTGTGGGTACTTTTTATGGTGTGGATTGTTATTCTATGTAGTGTTGTGGTGTTATTTATGTTTTGTTCTACTGTTTCTCCTTGGAGAACTGTAAGCAAATTTTATTGTTAGAAGCAGTAGTTAAGGAAGTACCGTTTGAGTGGCCGAAGTTACTGTCTAAGTGAAAATTGTCTTAAGATATTATTGACTAATAAGTTGCAGTTTGTTGGATAACTTAATAAAAGAAGTGGTATTTAATGGAGTTTCGTTTGTCTCATTCAGTCCAGGGGTTTACAATGGACATAACATTGACGGAGTGCTTGACGATAAATATTCAACCGTCAGTTAGTGCGGGGGATGAGGTCCCGAACCCTACAAAACTGACGACCATAATTTTCTATGACCATCATAATTTTTTAACATCACTACTAATTGTCTATCTTTATTGCTTACATCAGTACTGTTTTCTTTTAAACTTAAATTTCATTTAAGTCAAACCATTGCAATTGAAAAAATTGCCACATAGGAATTTTTCCCCATCATTCATACGACAAGAATGACAAAGCTCTGGAATAACGAAATCAAGGTGTAATTTTTACTTTAATGCGATATGTTTTTAATATATACGTTTCTTAGATTTGTATCTATGATATGATAATTAAATTTTGTATTAAAAACCATAACTTGAAGGCCTATGGCAAAGTGATATAGGGGAAACAGGAAAGTGAAAACAATCAGCCACCAGATCAGGATGTTTGTGTTCTATGCAAGTGTATTAATCAAATGTAATCTCATACATGTGTGATGCTATCACTGCACTTTGGATGTTGAAACATGGCTAAACCATGGGCTAAATGGAAAGTTAATGCCTTGAATTTAAAACAGCTAATAAAAATGATTTAAGATAGTAAAAAAGGGAACAGCCAATAAAAATGATTGAAGACAGTAAGAAAGATCTTTCTGAATGAGCGTTAGCAGAAAAATTTAACGTGGAGAAAACACAGATCCACAAAATATTGTCTCAAAAAGAAATTCTGACTAAATGGAAGAACAACGGAAATTGCAACCTTAAGTGAATGACACCCTGCAAAAAACATGTTGAAGAATGAAGAAAGATAAAAGTAAAATTATAAAAAATATACTATCAATAACAAAGCATTATTGATAGTTTTTTCCATACTAATTAAATATGTTGTGTTTTTGAATAAATGATAAACTGTTATAAATTGTAAAAAAAACATGTGTTTCAATTTTATTAAAGTGTTTTAAATTCAAGGCATTTTGCTTCATTTAAACATGCAGTATTATAATTAATCTATATAAGCTGACTACCTATATAAACAACCAGTTTTGATTAGAATGGGAGGTGGTCGTCTTATACAGGTTCTACCATATACTGTTGGTTAATTAGGGATTGCAAATTTGTTATATATCAAATAAATCCACACTTGCATCATTTGAACAATGTACATCTATTTCACTCAAAATTTCTCTTTCTGTATTTAAGTTCATAATTACATACTGTATACAAAATTTATACAAAATATATCATTCTTCAAAGTTGTGGTCAACTGTCTAATAATTTTGCTAAGGTAACATGACATAAATAACAGTTTGTCTTGCTACTGTAAGATTTGACACAAAGGCTCATGATGACAAGCAGATGAAGTTAAATTCCTCTGCAAAAAGAAGTCAAAAAACTTCAACCACTAGTCATAGAAGCAGCAAGAACTTCAACTACAGTTACAACAACTTCAAGTGCTGAGGAAAAGCAATAGTAATAAGAAGAATGTTAAAAAATTTTTATTTTTTTGTAATATTCTTTTTATTACAATTTTGTTTAATAATGTATTTTCTAATTATTGTCTAGCAATTGCAATAAATTATGTAATGGTACAGTTTAGTTTGCAATAAAATAAATATTTCCTATATATACTTACATATAAATTTGAATTTTTAAGTTGGTTTGGAAATGTCTCCCATATAATACATTAGATCAATGAGAAATCAATATCTGATATGTCATGCTTTTCAGGAACATAATTACAATGTATATTGAGGATTCCCTATTGTCGGGATATGGACATCTGAACTCCACAGGTGGGAGGCTTCAGGACAAACTACATTAGCAGATAATGGTGAAATTTTTAGACCAGTTTAAAGAGAGATTAGCACTCTAACTAAAATTATTGGTGATGGGTTTTACTTTTGGGTTGTTTTGTTTTCCCTCCATTACAATTTAGTATTCAAATTCAATGGAGGGGGAAAACAAGCATAAAAAATAAACCTTCAGACTGTGGGGAAAAAAGCAGTGAGATACAGGAGTTAAGAAAGCTGGCACTGTAGAAAGTAGAGGATAGAAAAGAGAAAACGAAGGTCTAACACAAGGATGTCAAACTGGCAGCCCACATGTCCCTCGATGTGATTTTTGTGGCCCCAAACGCTCTTAACTAAAATGAAAATGAGAATAATACGAAGAAACTCTCGCTTTGTAATTATGTCGTATACTATTATACACTAGTTTGAATTTAATGAAATGTAATTGCACAAGTTTTTTTTCAATTGGCTTTATTGACATATATGTACCGATGTCACTGATCTTTCAGATTGGTGACATAAACTAAGTGCTTTCCTGTAAGGACTACGTCATTTTGTGCAAAATTTCTTACCAAAAAAAAAAAAACAAAAAATATTAAGTGAGAACCTGTTTTTTTTGGATAGACAAATACAATAATCAAGTTTCAAACAATCCCTCTTTGAAGGAGGTATATAAAGGACATGCTAACAGCATTATTAAAGATTTATTTGTTGTGTTATTAACTTATTAAAAAATGTAAATAGTTATGGATATTTGAATTTATAAAATTTTAATGGAAGCTTTTATTTTTGAACAGAAAATGTGACTTTTAATGCTTATGAGAAAATTAAAGATTGGTAGCAAGAAATTAAATTAAAAAACATGTGTAATTAAAGGCAATTATTGTAGTAATTACATATATTTGTAATATGTTCATTTGATTATACAATGTTTTAATTATATATCTATATTTCTTGAATCCTTACTCTAAAATGTAATTTAAAAAAAATTTAAATGTGATGTTGCCGATGGCAATCTTACAAGCTCATTAAATGACCCTTGAATTGAATTGAGTTTGATATGCCTGGTTCTAATAGAAAGCAGCTGGAGCGGTATGGACTTGGAGGTCTCCTAGTTTAGTGTATTTGGCACATCTCAACAGAAGAGAGTTTCCATCGTGATTCTCTGTGGAGGTACATTCCCGAGAGGTTGTACAGAAGTGGACTGGACAGAGATGGATTTCTGGGGGTTTTCCGTGTTGATCTGTTTAGGACATTTCTTCTGTGGGCATTCACAGTCATTCTTCCATGGAAAGTTTATTTTGATTGTTCTCATTTCATTGCAAGTTGTATAATCCAGTCTCTCCAGACAAACATTTAGTTTTGTATTTCACATTGTGTTTTATATGTTTTGTAAATAAACTTATACAGAGTAAAACTATTGGTGAGTCCGTAGAAGTGTTCTTTGACAACCAAACCATTTAAATCTACGAGAGGATTGGATACCTGACAGCACCAACCATATCACAAGCTTTACTGGTGAAGTTGATTGGAATACGAACTTTACTCCTATATTATATATTTATTTTAACAATCTTAAATAAGAAAATTAAATAAAAGAATTATATAAATATCTAAATTATTTACTTCTATATAAGGAATGCCCATGAGCTGTAACAATGTCTTACATTCTTCATTATGCTGATGAGTTACCTTTACCAATCTTCGAGTAAATTTGGTCACATCTTCAACATTGCCTATGAAAAAAAAAAACAATATTTTAGTAGTCTAAAGAATTTAAAATGTATTAATAAAAGAGCTTTATATTATTTCTAAAATATTTTAAATAACAGTAATTAGATGGGAGACAATAAACTTTAAAAGATACGAGATAGAAAAAATAATATCCAAATTAATATATAAAAAAAAAATTTAACAAGAGTAGGGAAATAGGATCTTTAGCCCCAATAATAAAATTAAAACATGCTCCAGAATTAACAACAATGCCTTTGCACCGCATACTTCCAGGCACTGCTCAACTCTTCCGCCTGCCTAATAACAGTCTCATTCTCACTGGATTTTAAAATTTCAATTTTCATCCTTATCGGCAGATTTTTCTGGTCATAGACTTTTTAACCACTTTCGCATCTTGCCATAAAATATTAACATCTTTTTAGAATGCCCTTTGCACTAAGGCAGTGACAAGATTACCTTTGACCAAGTTGTCCTTGTGTTCCGCCAGCCTATGCTTAAAATTCCTAGCCATGGCACCCATATAAACTTCATCATTGTTGTCCTCTATATTGTTTACAGGAATTTTATAAATACCAGAATTATATTCTTTGCTACACTTCTCTTTTTCATTCCTAAGCAGGCTTATAGTGGAAGTCTACCAAAGGGGACTAACAAGTAAATCTAAATGAATTTGGTCTCCCACTGTAGAACAGATTATTAATGTCAATATTTCTCTTTGATAAATCTGATTTTATTTTACCCACCACTACCACATTTTTCCCTATCATCACTGGAACTCCATCTATAGTGACACCGCTTAACTTTGCCCAGTCCATTCTAAAAGCACTAAAAACATTAACAATTTCTTCAAAAATATCTTCCCCCTTTGTAGTGTCTTTCATGGCTCGAAGTGCGAGCAAATCTTCTGTTATTTTCAAATTTTGGTCAACTGCATGAATAAAAATTGCTAGTTGCGCTGTATCAGTAATATCAGTGCTTTCGTCCAATGCTATGGAAAATGCTACACATTTTTCCACAACTTCGCCAAGCACTACTTTTATGTTTTCTGCCAGTGTACATATTCGTCTTGTGACTGTTCTTCTGGATAAACTAACTTTTGTGAACTTTTTACTTTTTTCTGGACACAAGATATTTGCCACTTCTATTAAGCACTCTTTCACAAACTCGCCTTCTGAGAACGACTTCAAATGTTCTGCCAGTTTCTTACTAACAACATAACTCGCCTGAACGATATCCTCAGCTTCTTCACTGCGTTTTAGTAAAACAGTTTGTTGAGTGGCTAATTT
>AYEL01070717.1:0-35000 GCA_000484575.1 Olivierus martensii | reverse complement strand
CCAAAAGTGCAATGTCAGGAGAGTATGGGATGCATTAAAATTTCCACACCAAGTTGGATAATGATGTCATGGGCGATCTTAGCAACATGTTATTTCATGTTATCCTGTAATAGAATGACACTTTTGTGATTCACAAGTGCTGACTCCATGGTTTTCCGTTTTTCCAGCACATGTTCCAGTGCTGAGAGTACACAGTTGCACTGATTGTCTAGCCAGGTGGCAGCAGTTTGCAACGCATGAAATCCCAAACAGTCCACCAAACACAGAGCATAATTTTCTATTATACAGTCAGAGCCGGATTTGCATTTTTAGGGGCCCTAGAACTAGCAAGGCTTTGGGGCCCCTAAAAATTCAAATCAGCTACATCTAATTTTAAAGGCTCCTTATAAAAAAACCTTTAAAATTTTACTTTCTATCCAGCACTTTAATAAAAACCCATTTTTTCTTATTAAAAGTTTATAAAAGTTGAAAATTGATTGATAGTTTTGGAGCCCCTAAAATTGCAGGGCCCTAGGATGCGGCCTAGTCGGCCTATTGGTAAATCTGGTCCTGTATACAGTGATGGTTTTGCTTATTTTGGAGGGGGTTCATGTAGTGCCAACCAATAGTGATGGTACCATAGAATATTGTAAAGAACCTACTTCCATTTGTATAGTTCATTTAACTTCAATATGTGAATTTGTTTATTTATTGTAAGATCAAATGAAGGACAATTGCAATTTCATCTTATTGTTGTAACAAACAGAAACCTTTCTGTAAGTCAATAGTGCAGTTGAGAAGACCTCATGAATAAGTCAAAAATGTTTCAGAATTCAATAACACAAAATTTAAGAATTATTGGCTTATATTATTATGATTGGTTCTATTTATAACACACAAATTTTCTATAAGTTTTCTATATAACATTTATAGTTTAAGAAGATAATATAAATTGAAAACTGTAAAATTCAAATAATTTAATGAATTTAAAAAGAAAAACTTAAGTATCGTATTTTGACACACAACTTGAATAAAAAAAATTATATTAGCATTAATTATTTTAAATGAAACGAGATTAAATGATGTAGACCAAATTGGTAGTGGTCAAAAATGTTTCTTTAATTGTAATAGAGATTTTCTATCTAGAGCTGGACTGTTAATTTTTTTGATGTCAATCAGTTCAATTCTTATAAATTTGAGTAATTAAAATTAAGAGTTAAATATTAAAAAAAATTAAAGGCTTTAATTAAAAGACATGGAGTACATATGAGTGGAAATATTATTTTAATTAACTTTCATAATTAAAATGACAATTTGAGACTTTGATAGGCCAGAAGTCTATCAAAGTTTTAAATTTAAAATGAAATTTACAAAATCAAATCTAAGATGAAATTGAGTAATATTTAAAAAATTTTATTAGCACCAAACACTAAAAGATGAGAGAGATAGAGAGATTGAAAGAAACAAAGAAATTGCTTATAGAATCTATTGGCCAGATGGCTGTATGATACACTGTTTGCTCACCACCTTGGAAAATCTGGGTCTTACATCTCCAGTTTTTCAGGAAGGGTCCAGATCCATCCTATTGTGAACTTCATTTTTCAACCTTCCAGTTGAATCCACCATGGGTGTTGGTAAACCTATTAATAATAGTGCGATTATTATTTATTATTAATAGGTTAATTCCTTAAAATTGTAAATAGCTTAAATTTATATAACTTAATATTAATTTATTGTATATTAACAATTTATTGTATATAATATAACTTGTGTATATGTGACGATTAGTGATTATGCATAATCACCAATCATCACACTTTTACTGTAACATATTGGTAAGTTTGATAAATTTCTCATTTTTACCAGTGATTTTACATAATTCCCAAATGAAGTTGGTAAATTTGATAAATATGCCAGAATTTCTTACTTTTACTGGCAATTATGCATAATTCCCAAATGAATTTGGTAAGATTGATAAATATTGCTGAATATATTACTCTTAAAGCAATTTTTGCTTAATTTCCAAAATATTGTCATAAATTTGGTAAATATCAAGAAATTTTTCACTTTTTGTTATTTTAATTACGTAATAATTTAATTGTAAGGTTCTGTTGGTTCACTTTTACAATATCCTCTTAGCACTGATTCATTTTAATTTTGATTATCTCTAGCCGTTTCAGTATGTTTTTAATGCCATCTTCACATTCTCTTGACCAAATCCATGTCTTTTTCAAAGATGTTTTCCAGAGTCCTCTTGAGGATATGAGTCTGGGTATATGCTTCTACATTTAGGGGCAAATCAATAGCTCTGATATGATTTTTGTGGTAAGTTGTAATACCATCCCAAGTCGTCACATAAGAATTATCTTTAATTTGACACTTATATGTCATGCTCAGTTCATTTGCCATTAAGTTATATTTCTTCATTTTTTCATTTTCAACTCGTTAACAAATCTTGATTTGTGTTTTCGATTTCAATAAGATATATGATCTTTCTTTTTTGTCATATACAAAACTATGGGGCCTATCATGTTCAAGTTTTATAGATATCATTACTCGGTTTCAACTCAGATTTCCTCACCTTCATTTGCAATTAGTTCTTGAACTGAGTGAGATCTTATTTTCTTCTACTGCTTAAAGCCAAACTTATTATATAAATGATGATGAATACAGCAAACTACTTCATTATTCAACAAAAATGCATTATTAATCAAATTTGCAATCCTAGACTGGCAGTTATGCATAATGTCTGGTAAATTTGATTAAGTACAATTTATCATATTTACCACTATGAACCAGTGAGTATATATAATCACCAGTAAATATGATAAATTTGCAATATATAAAAAAAAACTTATCACTTTTACCAAAATTGTTGGTGAATACATAATAACTGGCAATTATGTATAATCACCAGATTAATCACTTTTACCGTAACATATATATTGGATATAATATAACTTAATAATTAACATATTATATATAAATTGTAATTAATATAAGATGTTGAATAATTTTTATTATTTTTTCATATTTAAAGGGAAAACAATATTAACAATATTGAAAATTTAGAATAAAATTATATTAGAAACTTAAAAGTTATTATAAAATATATTTGGTTTCTCAATATAAGTTCATGCTTTTAATTTTTCATTTTTAATCCACATTAAATGTTCTTTCTTGTTTCACAAATTTTCATATAAAAAATTTTAAACGTTTAATCCCTCAAAATAATTTAAACTAAAAAAAATTTTTAATATTTGATTATTCACATCTTAAAAATATTTTAAAATAGGAAAACAGTTTTTAAATTTACAGTAGACTCTCAATTCACTTGCCCTTATGTAATTGAATAAAAATGAATGGCTAGTTAATCCAAAAACATGCAAAATACCATTTATAGGTTGTAAATTAAAGTAAAAAATAACTGTTGTAAATAGATGTTTTTAAATATCTATCTAAATAAAAAATTGATAATCTTTGTTTGTTATTTTGATTTAAATTTACTTTTGAAGCAATATCATGCCATTTTTTTTTTCATATGAATTATCTTTCTATTAGATATATTGTATCACATTTTCAAGCATTTTCTTTCCTCCTGAGTAACTTATTCATTTTTAATTTTTATTTTCATTCATAGCTTCGTGAAAATTTTTTGTTGTACATAGTTATGCTGTTTTGATTCAATTAAACAAAAAGAATTAGAAAGTTTATCAAGAGAATTGAATTGATTTTTTTTCTTCAGATTCTTTAATCGTAGAAAAATAGAATATCCGGAAGAATATTTGGAATTTTTTATAAGATTAAATAAAATTTTATTATTATTTTATTATGGAAGGATATATTTTGAATTAAGTAGTAGTAAAATTTTATACATCTAGTTAAAAAAAAAAGTTGCTATTAATGAATAATAGATGACAATATTCAATATATTAGTAAAATTATTAAATTCTTCAAAGAATTAAAAAAAAATTACTTTCCCCTCCTAATTGAAATCTGATATAAAGCTTATATACATTCTACAAAATTATTTATTTTATTTTAAAATTTAATTTATTCGAAAGGTTACGAGCATTAACTTTCAAACGTAACAGGATGAAAACTAGATCAACGGTAGCAATCCATCTACCTTTCACTTTGTATTCATATCGTTGTCAAGGGCTGGAATAATGTCCAGAAAGTTAATTTTGTTTTAAACGAACCTTTTAACCATTAAACTTACGTCAAATGACAATAGCAAACGGATAATAGAATGCTGTTTGCCAGATAAGTTTAGTATACATTGTATTTAAAAGTTTTGTTTAAACACTTTAGGAATCTTCTTGGATGCCTTTGGCGTCGGGTGTCCCCGTGAAGCAAATAAATGAATAGATTAAGGTTCTGCCAAGTGGGAGACGGGACAGGAACCACACCCCAATCAAAGCCTTGAGGCACAACTGTTGTGACCACGCTAGATGAGTGGAATCTTTGTGCCAACATAATAGGTTTAAGTTGCGGTCTGTGTTCAATGAAGCAATTTGTCGTCTTGACATCGCTTTGGGTGTACTTGCGTCGTCTTTTCTCTCCAATAACCGTCAGTCATTAACAGGTCGTAATGCGAAACTAGTCGTCCGTGCTACAATTGACCTGAATTCACACGATAGAAACTTAAATGAGAAAAAGTGTTTTATATATTTCTTCTTTTGAATAGAGATTCGTTATAGTTCTAGTTTGCCCTCTGTAATAAATTAAAGTATTAAATCACATCGAAAATAAATCCCTACAACTCTTGTCTACATTCTAGGCATTATCGTAAACGGACAGCTCTCCAAGTGCATTGACCGTTTCTTATTCAAATCATTCGACAAGTTATCAACAATTGTCAGATGAGAAGTCGAGCTTGGGGCGAGAATAACTCATTTATCCTATTCTAAGTGCACCTGCATTTGTAACTTAACACCATAACTGAAATCACGAGTCACGACGAGTAGTGAACGCGAGTATTTTCATACGAAATTCGGTTCCATTCTTCTCGTAAAGGTATCTAGGTGAGACTATCCATTTGGTTTTGCCGTGTTCTGGTTACTAAGATAGATATGGTTGTCACTTTCCGACGAATAACGCATCTATATTCCACTGAACGCAGTTTCGATAACCAAATGTTCTCCCCACCCTCGGTACTAGCTTGATAACAGATCTGTACCATCCTCTTCACTTAGGCATCAGCGATAACTGCAGTTTCTTAAGTTATCGGCAATGGCCCCGCCTCGACAAGGGTGCCGCGTAGGCATGCAGCTAACCTAATCATAGACTTGTTTCTTAACAAATACTCCTAATATGAAAAATCACCTTTATTCCACGTTACCGCCACTATTCTTTATACTCAAACAATCAAAAATTTCGAGAAAGTTCTAGTAAGATGTAGAAATTCCAGATAAATTTGCAAAGATTTATCTGTATAACACGTGCCGTTAGAAAGCTAAGATTATAGTGGGCATATATATTAAAATAAACATTACTTGAATGAAAAATTGTCAAATTAACCGCTATTTCGTACAACTAACAAGTAAGCGGAACTGTTTTTGTATAATTCAAGAAGTTAGAAGATATCTTATACTTTTTTTATATATATATATACCTACACGACGCTCTTCCGATCTTTATATATATATATATACTATATATATATATTCTCACTCAGAATAGTAATGGGGATGTGAATTGCCTCAGAACGTTCTATTTATGTCAAGGGATATAAAGATACAGTTTTCACGCAACTCACGTGTCTTTTCCTTGAATGAAAAATCATTTGGATCGCATAAGTTTTACTACATAACCTACATTTTTAAGAAAACACAAATTTTTTATTTATATAGCATATATTGAATCTATATATATTTTCAGATAAAAACAAAAAACAGTTAAAAAGCTCGAAATCATTTTTATTATGAGTTCGATTTATAATATTGAATTAAAACTTATACCCAGAATAAAAAAAAATTTATGCAAAATTTTGTAAAACATTATAATATATGTACAATTTTAGATGGATGGTAAGCATTGGAAAAGAAATAAAATTAACTACGTTTCGAGTTGTCTTCTTTCGCTCGGGGTCATCAAAAAACTAATTGGCTAACTTAAGGTCACGTCAGTAAAACATTAAGAGATTCACATATTTAACAGTAGGGACTACTAATCAAACTGGACTATAATTAGGTTAGACTTAAAACTTAGACTTCGAACGTCAGATTCAAGGACGTGAAGATGAGCTCTAATTAATGTCAAGAATAGAATGGGGCCGTTTAGAAAGAGGCGTGGTTCTATCTCCTGACAGCTAGGCCTCACGACAGTTTCGACGGTCAGGGGACAAGTTCAATGAATTGTTGCGAAATGTCTTTTTAATATCCGATAGAATATTGTATGTCAGAACTGACATTGGTGAGAATCAAACAAAGGGTTGTAACATCAGAGAACCATTTCATTAATCTTACTGTTAGTAAAGAAGCAATTCGTGACGCTTTTCCTCTTGACACAAAAGTAGATCTACAAGCTTTTTATTCTATAATTTTTGTTTTTATATTGTAGTTTTTAAAATTTATATTTAAAACCTTTTCGAGATCGAAAATGTTTTCGATTCGGTAACGTAAAAATACATAAAGTTATATCTATTTGTAAATCATATAATGTTTATCCAATCAATTTCTGGTCATTTAAAAAACGTTGAAACTTCCTGATATCTATGATAACCAGTCAAGAAAACCCACTCGTATCTTCGTATCTTTTCGTCCCACATAGGCCTACATACGGAAGGTCAAGGTCTACATCTTTGCCTTATTAGATTTGGCCAAAAATTAATCTTTATTATTCCAGTTGAGTTTTTAGATTTTATTCTATTTATAATATTTTAATAATTTTCTACAAATTTAAAAAAGAAATATTTATTGATAATGTATTCTATATGAGTTGTAACAAAAAATGACTTAATAAATGTTAAAATATTATTTCGAGAAGATTGATAGAAAAAACTTTATAGAATGATTAAATTATTTTATTCAAAATAAAAATTGTAATCCAATTAAAACAGGAAAATAATCCACTGTTTGAGATACGTGAAACGAAGCAGCAAAGGTTTAAGCATCAGTCGATAAGAGAATTCAACCGGAAAGAGGAGTAAAGATTATGTCGGGACATAATCTTTGTTTATAGTTTTAAGCTCATGCAGTTCGTGAACGAGCATCTAATTTAGGGCCTCAACTTGAAAATGTGACTTTTATTTCTGCCTGGATATTTTTAAGCATGGCGATGACAAGTTGATCGTAGAAATATTTTTTCTTTTTGTAGAAATCTAAAATTATATTTCTAGGCTTATTCTCTTTAAAATCATCAATTTTTTTTAATCGATATGTATAAATAAATATATATATGTACTGGTATATATATGAGGTGAATGGACTTTCAAAGGAAAAATTTATTTTAAGATTGATTGAAATTCTTTCTCTCTCTTACTTAAAGTATCAATCATCTGCCAGAGAAATTCCAAAATTCTCCCTGCGGTCATTATAATGAAGAAGAGTTATTTAAAAATGACAAACTCTGAAGTTATGTTAATTATAAATAAAATATTTTCCGGGACATTTGCAAAAGTTTTATGTCAAGCTAATTAATCTGAGATAACCCGTACGATATTCCTTTCTAAAAAAATTTCTTCGCCGAATTTTAATTATCATCATCTTACAACGAACCATATAATTCTTAGTCAATACCGTAATCACAAAGTATTAGAAAATAACTAGTTTCATTATAGCCAATCATTAAGTTTACGAAAAACTATGAATCTTTACTTATCATGAATATGAACTTAAACTACGAATAAGCTTCATACTCATTCATTATTAGTTAAAAGTTATAAATTTTCTAGACCTAAATGTAAACTTATTTTATCAGTAGAGTCTTGTTTTCCTTCACCTTTTTTTTATAGAAGTTCATCCGCTATATCAGCCGAGTAAAATAGAATAATCATAAATATTCATTAATATTTCATGACCTTCAAAAATGTTCTCTTGTAAAAAAAAAAACATTTCAATAAATGACAGCAAAAGTACTAATTTTAAACGGGAGTTTTTATTAGACCATATCTAATGTATACAAGGTTATTATTCCTAATCTAAAACTTTTTAGTAAATTTTTATTTTTATTTAAAATTTAAAATAAGTAAGTCCAATGAGACTGTCTGAGAAGTAATGCTAATCTGTTCTCATCGTGTAAATTTTATCGCTTAGTAAGAAGCATCAAATGCCATCATTTAACCAATAATACCTGCATCACGGTTAAATTAACAGCATTAATTATTTAATTTGATGCTTACTACCTCTTATCATCACCTGAAAACTATCTTAATGCCACATTACAAACCAAAACATATCAAACTTTCTTATTATTTAAAAAATAATAATAATAAACATTATTGAATAAATATATTGATTGATTGATTCGGATAATTACTAAATTTTGTGCATAAAAATATATAATTTGTGCAAAACTTAATAATATTCTTCTCAGTTATTAATGTTATAGTTATTATTTTATAATTGTAGAGGTCTTAGCTATTTTCATCATCATTACCACCATTATTTTGATGTTTGATTCTTACAGGATTAATAATAGGCTATTTAATTCCGGAAACGGCTAATTTATATTAAATTAGACTTAAATGAAGATTTATACGAGAAATTTTAAAGTAAATTAATAAAATCTGTAAATATTTTAGCATCACTTAGTTTATTGAGAATTGATAATCGTTTGTAAATTACTGTTTTCAGTTATAGAGAATATTCCGAATTATGGTCTCGTTTTATCACAATATTTTTAAGTTTTGTTCTGAGGTCTTTTTAAACAATTCTAGGTTAATGAATGAAATATGAACGCTTGTAAGAAGACCTTGAACTTTTAAAATATTGCAACCTTATAAGGAAAATGACATCCGTTATTAGTTAACCAGCAGGAAAAAAAATTTTTGCTAGATCAAAGGTAAAGTTGTTTGTAATCCGCTAGTATTTACAGTTTCTTCTACTAGAAATCAATCACGTTCTAGTTTTTTATCGTCGATGACTCGGCCTCTTTTTCTTCAAAGTTTTTATTTTAATCATAAATTAAACTTACTAGATTTTTTTATTGATTTAAACTGTTTAATGAGGTTGGAAGAAGAGAGAAAGTGTTAGAATTTCGCTACGTTTAAATTAATTCCCCTGGAGGAAAGTTATTTGCTCAATTGAAAATTCAAATATCGGCTGAATAAATTAAATTAGATAGGTCAAGTTTAATAAAATATAAATTAGCATTTGATCATTTTATACGACGATATATCGCATTTAAAAGAGAGACTGCGGTTGTATAAGATTTAATCGATCCACGCGAAATTTGCCATTTTTTAATCGATTAAATCGAAAAATTGGATTTATAAGTACCGAATTTTACTTAAATTATTTTTTATAACATTCAAACGTGACGTCTTCGGCTATAAAAAAGAGTTTGAATAGTAAAGACAAATCAACATCGTCCTTGTTTTCTCTCCAATCGGAAATGTATGGGGCATAGTATCAGCATTACTCTAGTACCGGTTTGCCTCTTCCATGTCCTTGGGCTATAATTGGGCGGTCTGATTGGCTACGGAAAACTTCGATAGGCGTGAAATATCTAATCGATCCATGACGGCATCTACTCTGCTTCGACAGACGACGCTACTGTGACAACAGTCGAGTTTTGTCCCTAATTAATAATAAGCCATTAAACTCTTCTTACTCTTAATTCACTACACATAATAAGCATTTTGATTTATATAGCATCATTCGACGATTCAATAAAAAATTAACGCTACATATCATAAACAAATAAATTAAAATTCAGTTTGGCTCCATTAATACGGAGGCCGGATTGGTTTTTTTCCATTAAAATTCACTGTGTGCTTCAAGTTTATTGATATTTTCTACCGATTTTTAGCATAAAGATTGATTCGTCGCAACAGTTCCAATAGATAATCATCGCATAAATATAAGCATAAAAAGCCAGAAATGAAATTCTTGTAAATATGCAATTAAAATTATAAATTTATGCAATCAGTTTAATCAATTGTGGAGCGTTAAATTTATTATAATTAACTTCTTTTAAAATATGTTTAACAGATGAGAAACGAGAAAAGATGATAATTTTCTGCATGGATTTTAATGTTTATTGAATAACCTTCTGATTTTCTTCGGTTATAAAAGTATAGGATTTACCTTATATAAGTTTTAACATCGGAAAAATATAAAATAGAATTAATTAATTTTTATTAATAATTATAATTCCGAACAAATAGAAAGCATAAAATAAATTTTACGGAAAATATTTTGAAAATTATACGGTAAATAATTTATTTTATAAGTTTTACAGATAACAAAATTTCTGCCTAAGTAGATTTATAATATAAATAGGTCTGAAGACATTTTATTGTTATAAAATATAGTAAAAATAAGAATAGTAGGCAACTAATTACTGATATTTTTCAAGAAGTTAGTGGATAGGTATCGTCTATTTCTATTTTGATATAAATATCAAGGTAGTATCAAGAATCTTGATAATCATTAAAAATGCCATATTTTTATTTATTTTCTCCAGTTACAAATTTATTTTTCTTTTTCTGAAAATTGTTGCTAAGGGAATCAATGATTACAAGACTGTAGTTCCTATATAAATTATATAAAAGAATATATTTTACTTTTTAATAAATTTTATATGTAGCAATATAATGATGATGTGAAAAAAACAATATCGAGTATTGGATATAAATAAATTCAGAAAACAACAATGATATTCAACAGGTTCTGAGTTTGAAATTTTTATTTATTTTTTTCATATAAGACAATAAAATTGCAATTTAAAAATTTCATACAAGAAGAAAAGATCAATCATTAGAGAATTTTTAATAGCCTATTTATTACAAGCTACGTAAGTCATTCATTAATCAAAAGTAAAACTTAAAATATATTTTTTCTTCTCGTCAAATCTTTAAAGCACTATTTTCGCTCATATAAAATTTGTATTTAAATCACTTATCTAGTTCGATAGTTTCCTTATCATTTAGATATTTTCATTTCTGTGTTAAACAGAGATTCGATCTGATGTACGCTCATTTGCTCCAATATAGAGATTTACAATGTATCAATAACACTTCTCGCAGCATCACATGTTCGTGTTAAACTACGATACGTCAAACGGTACACTGCACTGAGATCTTAATGACGTCATTAGATGCTCCCTCGCCCGCGGGATGGTATCCTTTTATGGTGTAGAGGACGAAACGTGTCCTCTCTCGCCCACTCGTTATCCTTAGGCTACGACTCTTAAATTTTCTGCGTGAAAATGTTTACACCGACCTCGCCATATACAAAGATTAGTTTTGCATAAAACTATAAATGGTCACACGTTCGTAATAAGTCAAGCATAATAATTTTTTTAGGATGTTTCTAGAGGTATATTATTAAACATAATCTACCAACATATTTTAAGCCATGTCATGGCTAACGATGACGTTATTTTCCACGCGCAATTAACGTTGCGAATAATTATAAATACGATAGAAGCCGTTGTTTTGTGTTTGATAATGACTTCCCCCTGATGAAATTATCTCGGCATTATTTCTAGAACAGAAGATTTAACCTAATTCGCATGCCCTACAGCAATTACAATGCCTTTTAGTGAAAGAAGCATAAGCAGTTAAATAGGACCGTTATTCTTCTTAAATCAAAAAGTATATATCGTACTTCGTAATTTACTTTCAGTTCTATCAAAAAATTAGATTCGATTTTCTTTTAAAACAGACAAAAAGAAACCAAAAATCTCATACGTTTTCAATAAATCATGTAAATAAACACAAAATGGGTTATCAATATACATGTTTACTTATTTATTCTTTTACGCATTATCAATGTTTAGGTAATCTGAAACTTAGGAGCTGATTATACTTTTATTATCAATTAAAATAAATTAATAGATTCATTTAGTTTATTAATATATTTTATAACATTTAGAAAAATTAGCTAGAAGTTCTGCTATCAATTTTCTATACAAAATAATTTTAATTAATTTTTAACCATTTTTTACAAAAAATGCCAATAAATATATATTCACTTTGTCCGTTATTGTCATCAGCCAAATACTGAACCGAATACTACACTGCAGAATATTTAGATTTTACTTTCTGAATTCCTTGATAGTTAAAGTAGAGTACGACTATATGCTTATTAATTTTAAGGTTCCAAAATAATTCCGTTGCAAGATGGCGACCGTTCAAAATTTTAAAAAGTCGGTAGCTTTGAAATTGTGGCGCATTATACTCATTTGAAATTTTTTCATAAGAAAACGATCATAATATTATTTATTAACGATAAAACTTTATATTTTTTTGACAAGAATTAATCTAAAGTGCTTTAGTATATAGACACCAATATATAATAGATCAAAAAGCAAACTAACTAGAGCTTAACCTACAGACATTTGAATTATTTATAATGGCTTAAAATTTTTTTAAGCAACGTAATAACTTAAAAAAATAATCCCTTGATAAATAGAAATTATACTTTTACTTTTCTAAACAAGAGTTTAGAGTTTAATGATTTATGATGATGTTAAGTTATAAAAATTCAAAGCTTTCGGTTTTGCAATTCATAAATCATTGAATAATATCCTCTTAAATAGTATTATTTGCGTTTTTTTAATCATTTAAGCAAAAAAAATTTTAGGAAGCTATAGTTCATATACTGATAATATTTTATTTAATTGCAGATTAAATATCTAATATATTAGTGATTTTAAATTTTATATTTATTAAATATTTTTTTACTTGTCAGGCTACTCATAACGAGTCAAACAAGTTTATATAAATTTTATAGTTTTGAATGGACACGATTGATAAAAATATTTCATTTTCAATTTCTTATATACCGGTTTCAAATAAATTATTTGAAAAATTTCGAAATTTTTCAAACGATTTCACGTAATCTCCACAAGTTATATTTGAATTAAATAGAAAAAATATATATTACTGGAAGGATAAGAGAATATGGCCTCCAGTCTTTTTCTCTAGAATTGTACTTAATCCCTCCTTTCATCCTGTTCGTTGATTTAAAGAAGAAAAGACGACAGGAAGGAGATGACCGCTGGGCCTCTTCACTTCTTGTTTCGTGAAGTTTACCTTAAAATGATTAGGTTGATAATAATAGTAGTTTTAATATTCACGCGATTATAGTCCGTAAGTTATAAAAAGGTTCGCAATAATAAGGTTTCTAATAAACTAAACTAATTTTTTTTAAGGCTAGTTATTTAAAGATAGTTATTCGATTCATGTATAAAACTACTTTTTATACTTTCTGGTTTTTTAAACTTATAAATTTATATTATTAGGAGTACCTACTGTCTGAGTAATAGTTAAAATTTTCAATCGACAAGGTAGTATTATTTCTAAATCTGCGTTATAACAATTCTTTGTGAGATTTCGAAAGATATTAAAAAATAATTTAAACTAAATTTGTTTCGGGCTATAGAATTTATTGAAGATACGGCACGAAATGACTCAATCAAAGCGGTCAAATGTTATTTCAAAGCAGACCTATTTGTCATGTTTCTAGAACATGACAAATAGTTGGTAAACAGTTTATGAGAGTGAAACCCAAATTACGATGATAAACATATAACGCATTCCAATATTCTAATTTCTACAGAAAATTAGTAATATAGTACCTAAATATTTTCCCTATTTAGATTCTTGGATACACAATCAATCACAAATTAAGAACCAGAGATAAGAATTGTTGCACTTTAAAAATTATGCATTATTTTATCACTTTTTCGAAATGTATTTAATATGCTACTAGATTTTCAGCTTTTTTTATTTTTCTATGGTTATGAATGAAATTGTTTGATGGAAAGAATGCAGTAAAAGATAAATATTACATAATAAAAACCTACTTATTATAATTGTTTCTGTTTAATATGAAGTAAATAATGAAGAGGAAGAAAATACAGTTTGCAATCTTTTTAATAATTAAATCAGAACGATAAAATTCACCAGAATAATTAAATTCCATAATAATTTTTATTAAGTATCAAGAAGATAACCTATACTTAAAATTTGTTTAAAATTTAATTTAAAATTTTAATGATGTTATGAATATGGCATCAGCGTAATAACTAAGACACACGTTGGAAGAAAGGTAAATAAGGTATTCACTTAAAAATTTACGCCCGTCATGGTACTCCAACTTTCCTCATTTAATGATATAGAACCAACAGAATCCGTTCTCCGTGCCACGATCCCTATACAGTCGAGGTCTCGAATTATCATAAAGTTTCCATTAAGTCTAATATACCATATATCTAGAGCTGCTAACCTTGCGGGGGCGAACAGGTGATTTAACCACAACCCGAACTTAATTGTTTTATAGACAACACCCTTTACTGGATCTACAACCAAATAAAGATTCAAATTCGAACATTGCGATGAACTCCATATTTTTCATTTTTTTACACAGTTTAAATTTCATGATATTTTTTCAAACATTGTTTTGTGCTATAACTTAATCAAAATAGGGCAAAGTGAGTTAACTTGGCCTAAAGCAGATAATTTACAATCATGGTTATTGAGAAATACACTGTTGAGATTAAAAGATGACGTCACAGTAGTGAAGTCGTGACCCTAGCAAGACCCCACCAAGAGACCCCAGGGGTCAGATAACCATCGTACTTCTATGTGTCCATGCTTTACAGGGGCGTAGACATCATTTGCCCTCCCATAGCGTAGAGTTCAGGTTGAGGTCAAAGAAAAACGCCCTCATCGAGGAATCCGCCAATTTAAAAAAAAACCAAAATAAAATTTGTTTACGATTAAATGACTTAATATCATTAATTTCGTGCCACCTTTTCTTCTAATCGAACGAATGCTACATTTAAATGAGTTTGGTTTATTAATATTCTATAAGTTTATCTTAACTTCATTTAAATAGCCTACATTATATTTCGAAAATATCATAAAATGTCGTGGGGATAAACATTAAGGGATTTCATTAAGGGACCGGTAATGTTTGATATAACAAAATTTAAGTAATTTTTTATTGTTTAAATATATAAATATGGATTAATATCACCGTTTTTGCCACTTTCGTGAAAACAAATCTACGCAGAATCTTCAAGGTTCTCTTGATTTCTATGATTTATGTCTTGCAAATTGATAAGAGAACTGGCTTTTACATACCGACTAAACATCGATGTTTATTAAAATGCATTATTCTAGTCGCATTTACTTGTGGTTATTTAATTAACACTTCAACGAATTAATTTTATTAAAAATATTTTTTCAATTTTTTTTCCAATAATATATATATGAAACATTGATTTTCTTCCTCGTTTTTACAATAAAACGAACATAATAGAAGAGGGTATGATAAACCAAGCTTCAGAAAAAAATAAAAATAAAAAGTTTTATTTTTAAATCGAGTTAACAAATCTCCATTTTCTAAACTTTAACGGAAATTTAATCGGTTTATAGTGACCAGAAGCGAATAATCGTGACTAATTCTACAATAAATAATTGTACGAGATAGTCTCAAGTTACCGAATTTTACGCTTAGGACACGCGATTCTCGAAGTGAATGAAGTTGTATAGACTTACATGTTGACTGGTTGGGTTTCAGGATAATCTTCTCTTGTCACAATATTTCACTCCATGATGTTCGAAACCTGTTCCATCGTCAATTTCCTAACTGTGATAAAAAAGGAAAATATCCATGATTATTAATTTATTCATTTTTTTAATAATTTATTCTAAAATTTTCATTAATTTTTATGTAGCTTATCTTCTTAAATTAATGGTTTACAAATAACGATAAATAAATAATAGAGTGCATAATAAAATAAAACATAGGACAGGTCCAAGTTAACTTCCTCACAAAATACACATTTGTATACCACGTTTACGCAATATACATTACAGATACTCCTCACTTAACGACCTATCTGTTTAACGACTGCTCGAACTTACGTCCGAGCTTAAGACTATTTTTTTATGGAATATTTGGTTTTTGCTCATACGCATCGCTTACGACTTTTGTTTGTAATTTCCCCGCACTCGTACTTCCAAAAAAAATGAAGAAAAATTCTGTACTTTGTGCATAATTAAGATATAAATTTTTCAAAAAAAACTGAAGAAAAATACTGTACTTTGTGCATAATTAAGATATAAATTTTTAATTTGAAATTTGTTTCCAATATTTTAATATAGGAACAAGTTTTTTGCTTACTGACCAATTCGTTCTACGACCAAGTCGTGAGAACGAAACCCAGTCGTTAAGTGAGGAGTACCTGTATTATGATTTAGTTACGAATGCTGTTGGATATTAATAGATGGCGCCACTCATTGGCTTAGTAAGAGCGAATTCCAAATCTCAACAGACTAATCAGTGATGAGTGATCAGAACCAATCAGCAAGAAACTTGTCTGAATAACTCAACACTGCAATCAGTGTTGAGTTAGTTAATCAGACAAGTTTCTAATACTTATCTAAATTTATTTCGAATTAAAATTCCGTTGTGTATCTCAAGGGTTAAATTTGGTAAGTTGTTTAGATTTATTTCAAATACGATTATTTTTTAATTATTATTGAAATGATTTATATAATATTAATAATATTATTATTGATCTATTTTATCAATATAACTAAAATATTAAATAAAAAAACAAACATAAAACAACACAACATTATTTGTTTTCATTTTACATTATTTTTTCTGCCTCATTTTGTTTTTATCCTTATTAAAAACAGATATTTTATAAGTAAGTAAACATTTTTTAGAATTTCGAGATTCTTGAGAATTTCCGACAGGGAATCTCGAATCTCGACAAATAAATTAATTACTATTTCGGGAATTCCCGATTTTCGAGAAAGAAAAAGTTCATGAAAACAATCACTATCCAATTATTTCAAGCAACGAACCGCCACTGACTATAATGCAAGGTAATACTGAATTCCAGGAACTCATTTTCATATAATTAACTATTGTTTGATAAATATCAGATCTATGAAAACTTCTTAGAAAGATAAAAATCTTAGTACAGATAGTCCTCGATTTATGACGGAGTTTCGTTCCAACGTCTCGGAAATCAGTCGAGGAATTTTTTTAATTCTTCATTTGTTTGATTTCTGTTTTAATATTTTCATAAATTAAGTTACTATTTAACTTAAAATACTTCAACTATAAAGCTTTCCCCTTTTTCTTTTTTACGTGGAATTTTTATCAGTAGTATTATTTCTGTTACTAACATAACAGTTACGACGAAATACGATAATAAGACTTTACTTATCGACTAATAACGACGCTGAGATGCGTTTATAAAATCAATGTGATATTTTATATGCAAGCAGCAAAGTTGAATTACCGAATTTTTAGTAATAATTTTTGGTCGTTGTAAGTGCGAATCGTTGTAAATCGACAACTACCTGTATACTAGAAATTAATTTTCCTGCCATTATTCTATGGTTGACTGGTTAGCAAGTCTAATTATTTCCTATTGTAGCTTATCTGTTTAACTTTATAACTGAAAAATTTTTAAATATTTAATAGACTAAATTTTAATTAATTTTAAGAATATATAATAAAGGCTGTTGGTTAATTTTACTACATGATTTGAATTTAACGTTATAAAATAAAAAGAAAATATGATCACGTAATATTTCGAAGAAGAATCAGATGAAACGTATCCAGTAATAACTGCCTTGTTTCAGTATTTTTAATATAAAATAAATTAATCTGTTGTATTTTGTATAAATTAAAAACTTAGGTAAATTAATATTCTAATGTGTTTCATGGATAAATTATCTTGTTTGTCTGTCCTGCAATTTTCTTTCTATGCTTATGTTATTGATTATATTACATTAGATATCTTAAAACCATTTCTATAAAATTATGACAAAAAATTCATTAAATGAAATTGCATTATAAATTTAATGCTCACTTGACTATCCATGGATAAATTTGTTTCAAATATTGCATGAAGTTTTTAATTGAGTTTAAAATATAAAATAATTATTTACAAATCAAAATGGCTGAAAAATTTCATGAATTATATAATTTAATGACTTGTTTATAATAACGCAAAGTAAAAGATATATATTAGTAGACTCTAATGTTCAATTAAAGTTCAATGTAAGATTCAATGCAGTTTAAATATTTATTTGGAAAACAGAATTTTCTAAAATTAAACTTCCATCCAAGAAGTAAAAAACATTAAAAAAATAATATTATGATCTTATTAGAAGATATCTTGATATAAGGTATAAAACATACAAGCAAAAAAATTCGGTGAAATTATTTTTATTAATTTTATGAAATAAATCCGGAAAAATGTTTTGAAGTCTTTTTTTTTGTTCACTTTCCACTCAGTAAGAGTACTAAGTGGCGGGGCGAAACAAGCCTTCCACAGGCTGCCCAACCCTGCGGAGGGGTCAGCCGGATTGTGGAGGACGGGGATCTACGGGCCGGGCCCGGACCCCATGATAAATATTTTCAAGGGGTGGGACCACGCTCTTCCGATCTCCCCATGATAAATATTTTCAAGGGGTGGGACCCGAGATCGAACCCGGGTCCCATGATAAATATTTTCAAGGGGTGGGACCCGAGACTCGAACCCGGGTACTGGGTCAGCCGGATTGTGGAGGACGGGGATTGACAGGCTGGGCCCGGACCCCACGATAAATATTTTCAAGGGGTGGGACCCGAGATTCGAACCCGGGTCCTCAGAGTGGAAAGCCGTGGGACCCGAGATTCGAACCCGACCCCATGATAAATATTTTCAAGGGGTGGGACCCGAGATTCGAACCCAACCCCATGATAAATATTTTCAAGGGGTGGGACCCGGGATTCGAACCCGCCCCCATGATAAATATTTTCAAGGGGTGGGACCCGAGACGAACCCGGGTCCTCCAGAGTGGAAAGCCGAAGCGTTTCCACGCGGCCTATCCGGCGCCCGGACCCCATGATTTGATTTTCAAGGGGTGGGACCCGAGACTGTACCCCGGGTCCTCCAGAATGGAAAGCCGAAGCGTTTCCACGCGGCCAATCCCAGTGATTGGACCCCATGATAAATATTTTCAAGGGGGACCCGTGACTCAAACACGGGTCCTCCAGAGTGGAAAGCCGAAGCGTTTCCACGCGGCCAATCCGGTGAAATTATAACATTATATCTATCAAAAATTCAATACGTATACTAACATTAATATTCATCTTTTAAAAGAGTGAATGTGTATTTTGATGACTTTCTATTCCAACTGATTTTATAATCCTCTTCGTCGAATTTAACGACATTCATAATTCTGTATTTTGGCTTCATTCCAACTTTATAATATTTTTTTAAAAAGTTGGAATACAATAGAAGTAATTTTATAGAATTTCCTTATAAAATCTGTTAACGCATATTAGGAGAAATACTGAAAAGTTGCATTTTGTTTACAGTAGTCAAATATTTTGAGCAAGATGAAATTTAAATCTATAATTTTTCAATTTCTTTTAGTACAGATAATAAGTAGAGTGAATTTCACATTATTTTGTTTACAGTAGTCAAATATTTTGAGCAAGATGAAATTTAAATCTATAATTTTTCGATTTCTTTTAGTACAGATAATAAGTAGAGTGAATTTCACGTTAACAGAAAATAATTCTGATAAGAGTATGAGTCGATTTTCAAAAGAAGATAACGAAACCTTTATGTTTTTGGAAAAACAAGGTAAAATGATTAAGAGTATGACCAAGTTTCTATCTCAATCAAGTCTTCCTTTCATGATGAAAATTTATGAAGAAGTAAACGTGTCTTCGTCTTGCGTAAAAAGTGCATTCCATTTTTTAAGCGACTTAAGACAAATGAAGGGATGGACGTTTAAAAGTAAGTCTATACAGATTTATTAATTGTTTTATGATATTATATTTGAGATTCATTTGAATTTTATTTAAAATAGAAAATTTCTCGATATTTTGAATTCATTAAATTATATTAATTGAAATATTGTATGAAATTATATACAAGTATTTGATCTTAATCACTAATTAAATAAAATATTCCACGTTAATTTCATTTAAAGTATTATAATTTATAATAATTTGCAAATTTTTCCAAACACGTTTCTGAAACGTGCTAAATAAATGTTTCTGTTAAGTAAATAGTGAAATTTAATCGCAAAATTTAATTAAAATCAGATAATAAATACAGTATCCGAGAAATGGTGTTGAAGTATACTTGATTCCATTATGATCATCAATTTCTGATGATGTTTATAATAGAAATAGTATATTTATATGCCTGAAGTCAAAATTTATAAAATTTTTGGAAAACTAAATTTATTCACTTTGAATAAAATAATTACAGGTATACCTGATTATTGTAGCGGATACTTTTTAGACTATCGGCATAATGTGACTCTAAACCTGTTTTTTTTTTTGGTAAAATATATAAAAACATATTTGCAATATTTTTCATTAAGTACGCAATAGCTCTAGACCGAAAAAACTCTGCTGGATGGCAGCATGGTAAAGTATTTTTTTACTATTTTGGAGGACCTAAAGTTCGATTCCGGGTCTGAAGTATAGTTTTTCTAGACGGCTATATCTGTGTTATTATATGTTTTATATATCATTTCTTATCATTATTTTGTAGATGATGTTCTTTTTCGATACAAAGTAAAAACACGTAATCTAATATAGTAGCGTCGTATTTGCGAAGAGCTATAAAGCGAAGCGTTATAACAGGAGATATATCTGTAATTATTTTTTCTATAATTTGTACATGTATAAATTTAAGAATAATTTCTTATATTACTTTTTTCATCATTTTTCATTCATTCTATGAACAGATTTTTCTATTCATAATTTTTTTAAATATTTATAAATTATTACAGAGAAATGCCAACAAATAATTTACTCATTCTTTCAAAAATAATGTATTTTCAATAGTATAGTTTTAGGTGATATAGTTTTCCTACAGTTTCAGAGCATGAAATAAGGATATTGAAGTACCTGCATTTTATTTGTAAGAGAATTAATAATACTATATCATAAATGAAAATAATAGGCTATATGTAAAATACTTACAAACAAATTATTAAATAATTCCAATAAATTTTGAAATTTCTTGGTTTCTTTTAAAATTTTATATTTTAATTCAGGAAATCCGATATTAACAGAACAATATTTTCCATAAATAGGGTCATCTCTATTTGATTTCTTTAATTTATTTCTGTCCTCTTCAATATTTAAGCATTGGTCGTAATCTCCGTGAAACCATACTCTGCCACTGAAAACACCAGGAGTTTTTCCAAACGAATCCAACACTAACAAATTTAAACAGCATATTAAATATTCATTTTGATTGTTTATATGAGAACGCATTCAAATAATATATAATAAATATAAAAATCATAGATTTGAAATTGTTGTTCAACATTATTATTCATTAATTCTGTGATTCCTGTTAAATACTGTGAAATTACAGGTGTTTTCCATTTTTGAAATCAGAAATATAAGCAGTGATTGTTAAAGTTTACAATTTTATTTTATATAAAATTATTTAAAAAATATGACTGTTTAATTTTTAGTGGAAAAATTGCTATATTCTTTAATCAAATTTATTATAGGAGTAGTGAACTTTAAAATTAAGATGTCTTGGCTTCCTAAGGAAAAATATATAATCTCACAGTTTCCTGCTCAGGTATGCAATTTCTATGTTATTTGTTTACTGTATAATAAATTTATTTTCCCGACTTAAATCTTTCCTATATCAACCTGATCTTAAATAACAACAACAACAAGGCTACCAGAGTTTTTTTTCGGGAGAGTTTGCGTTATCATTTCCTTGTGCACTGCTCTTGCTAAAGTCACTCTATGCTCAGTGACTTTAGCTCTTGCGATATAATAGCGCCATCTGGTTAGTGTAGAAATTACTATAATTATCATATAATACTAAAAACTGTACAGTAGTTTTAAAAATAGGAACAAAACAATAAAAATTTCATAAATTCGTTCCACTTTATTAAAAAATACAATATTTTACTTCACAAAAATGGACAATTTTTAAACCATATTTTTGAAATAAAATTATAATACAAGTGTACATTCTAAAAATTTTGTATTAAATTGAAAAGAATTTTCCCCAATACTTTAGAAAGGATGAGGTAAAATGTTTCATAATTATAAATTTAAAATTTCCCTATATAGCCTATATCTTTTTTAAAAATGTCTTTTGTTTCCTCTTTCGATAATTTACGAATGTTCTATATACCAATATTTCGTAGTTCTGTTAACTAGTAAATTAAATTTTGTCCATTCTAGAAATTAATTTTAGATAGCTTTTCGTAAAAATGCATAAAACATTTCCTAATTTTAGCTTCGAACATAAAAGTATCATTTATTATGTTTGAAACTAAAATTAGCATCCTTTTATTCCGTAATTTTAATAATAAAATTCAACCTTATTCATAATAATTTTTCTCGAAAAACTGTTTTAGGAACAGATTTCCAAAAAATTTATACTGTATTTCAAACGAATTGTTAGCCATTCCAACTTAATTAATTTTTTAAAATTGTATAACAATTAATTAAATTAATTATTATTCATTTATTCATCTGCATCCTATTGTTGGTTCGGATTAACTATAATGTATACAAGACTTTGGCTATTTTAAATTTTTTTAATGAACTGGATCAAATTTTTGATTGATTTTTAATATTTTATTTAAATATTCATTTATATACTATTATCAATTCGTATGATTTATTTTTATTTATAAATATAACAGGAAATTATGCATAATTTGTTAGTTAAAATATTAAATTTAGTAAGATATATTCCATTTAAATTTTATTAGTAAAAATACTTTATATTAATAACATTAAGAAAAATTCAGTTATTAATCTATAGAAAATAAGGAAGTTTAAATATATAATAAGAAACCTGTACAATATTTTAGAACGTGTTTGTAACAAGACACGTCTATAAAATTAGGCAGTTATGTTTTTATCTTGTCTGCTGACCAATTTCGAAATAAACTAATTTATGGCATGTAAATTAACATTACTGGCCAATAAAATGTAGCTGGCGAAATTACGTAATTAGAGTTATATAAGTATTTGGAATCAATAAACATATAGCAAAGTATAAATAGGCAGAAACGGAAAAAATGCACCACTTAATTTTTTCGATTATCTAATTTGATTATTGTTTTTAATTTTTATTATTTCAACTTATACTAAGAATATTTCTCACATTTATTTTAACTTCGATTAATGCAAGTTTACAAGGTTACAAAGATTATTGTAAGATTACAAATAATTTATAAACGAGACCGTCTAAGAAAAATCCTTTAGATCAGGAGTTCTCAAAAAAATTTTGTGTGGCTATCGATGCGACTACGAGAAATTGCTGCTGGCTACACTGATGCCTTTAGAATGATAAAGTTGCTAAGTGGTAGCATGATAAAGAGTTTGCTTCTCATCTAAAGACTGGGTTTAATTCCGGGTTTCATATTTCCAAATTTTTTCAGGATGTGTTCGGGTCACTGAAATCCATTTTTTAATCTTCAAATTGACCACTCATGAATGTTGACATGTCCACGATGACCTGAAGTGGCCTCTATCATATGATATTCAGTTCTCTTGTAATATTCAGTAATGTGAATGAATTAATATAACTTTAATATGATAAAAATTTATTATTTATTTTTATATTATATGAAAATAATTTTTATTCAATCATTCAATTTTTGTTTGGAAAAAAATAGTTTTTTAAATTAACTAAACAAGCTTTACTGATTTAGATTAGCTTTAGAGAAAGTATGGATGGCGTCTGTTAATTTACTATAACAGGATAGTTCTATAAATATAATAATATGAATTTGAGATAATTATATCTACGATTTCCTTAAATTCTCTCTCCACGATTTTAATGAGGATACAAAAATTTTTTGCATCCTAGCTAAAATCATCTGGTGGCCGCATTTGAAAATAATTCGGAAATAATGGAAAATTCGGCTATAAGAGAGATAATTTTTCATTTTTCTGTACTCTTCACACCATTTCTCGGATACTGTATTTATTATCTGATTTTAATTAAATTTTGCATAGTAGGAAATGCAATATTTTGAAAACAGTTAATATGGAGTTAATATACAGATATTTTCAGAAAAAATTCTCTGAATTATAAAGAAATATCTCACATAAATATTTGCTGAATATGAAAAAAAATTCACATAAATTATCGAAATATACATTTCAGAATTAAGGGTACTGAGTACTGACAATCAAAATCGAGAATTCAATATGTAATAATAATAACAATAATCTTTTGTAGTTTTCAATAGGTGTTAAATAAAAAGAAGTGCGTAAAATGGAACAAAAGAATCATATGAATGTTTACCAAATTCTTTATAAATATTTTCGTGTTTATGCTTGTATGGTTATAAATATTATCCAGCATATATCACAGTTAATCAGCATACAGTATATCAGAGTAAATCAGAAATATGTTGTTACCTTTATTTTAAATAGTATAAAAAACATTCAACCAAAATATTTTACATTTATTCAAAAATATTACAACATTTAATCAATAAATACTGATATAAAACTTAATTTGATGTTTTATGGACATAATCTTATATTGTTCCTTGTTATGTCTTTAATATATAAATGAAAATTAATTTGCAAATTTTATATTACAGGAACCTTTTACAATCAAACAAATTATAGAAATATTAAATTATAAAAAATATAAAATTCGTTTTGACGTTTGTATTCCAAGTGCATGCAAGCAAACTGATATAGAAAATATTATACGTTGGGGTAAGTTTCTATGATGATTTTCATAAATTTATTTATTTCTTTTAATATTTAATAAAAATTATAAATATTTGTAACAAAGATAAGAAATTGCAATAATTTAAAAATGTTAAAATTTATAATTTCAAATATATAAAGAAAATAAATATAAATCAGAAAATTGAGTTCAAAAATATTTGGTTTCTTACATGTATACAGTCGAAGCTGGTTATTAGGGAATCGGCTATAACGGAAATTCGAATATAAGGGACAAACGCGTCCGGTCCAGGTGATTTATATATTTTGTGTATTTTTCGTCGGATATAATGGATTCGGAAATAATGGAAAATTCGGCTATAAGAGAGATAATTTTTCATTTTTCTGTACTCTTTGATGTACTTTTTCTGCATGACAGCAACGAAAGGTAAGGTAAATACAGTATGGTCTATTAACTATTTTGCTATGTTCGATATGATATCTTCGGAAATCGGGCTTTCAACTTTCAAATGAATGCTAGAAGAGTACATTGTAATTTACAAAAATTTATGTGCCACTGTAGCTTTATATATCGTTTTAAAATTAATTTAAAACGTCATATAAACCTACAGCGATAAATAATTCCCTGTCCAATTGAAATGAACAAGTCGTTAGACTTATTCCACTTCGTTGGAATCATTATCAATTCTTATAAATAGAAATCGTTAAAAAGTTCGATCCTCGGATTTCTGCGATAGCCAAAATTTTCTGTCAGTATTTAATAATTTAAAAATTAATGAATACAAATTAAATTAAAATTGTAGTTCATCTAAAAGGACAAAATCCGCAGGTGGCGCTGTACCCTAGAAATGGCGCCACCTAATAATTTGTTATATAACATTGTAAAAGTTTTAGAATTATACTCCAAGTTTATGAGATTAAACGACAAGATTTCCGCTAATTTATATGAGCGGATAATATCTAGTATTAATTATTTCCCCTTTTATATATATCGCAGATCAAGATCCATAACCGGTAATCGAATAATTACACAACTCAAATAACCGATATTCGGTTAAAACCGAACTAACAACCCTAGTTGAAAACTCTTCAATGTTAACTTTGCCCACCCAACGACGCGCCGATTTGTTGCGCATTCGGATATTTGGGACATCGCTTATAAGGGACAAAAAGTATAGGTCCTATCGATTCCCTTATAACCAACTTCGACTGTATACATTCAGCAGACAGGCAGCATTCTACCTCTCTCTATAAAGTTCTTTATAGCAAGCCAAAGAATTCTGAATTTCTCTCACAACTTTGGCTATTCTAGTTTCATTAGGATCATATTCTTCAATTATTCTTCTTTAATTATGACACTATGCATCTCCTTTTCAAATATTCCTTCTGAACAGGAATGAGTAATATCTTTCTAAATAAAACAAAGTTTGCAACTATCTTATGTGGAATATAGCACTGATAATATAATTATAATGCACTATTGTTAATAACTTTGCATAATGATTTAAGTATAGTGGTGAAATTTTAAATAATCATTGTTTTAAATGTAATGTTTAAATTTAAAATTAGATGGATGGTCGCGTAATAAAGCATTTGCTTACCGCCATGAAGGATCTAGATTTAAAGTGAATCCCACAGTTCCACTGTTTTAAAGTGTGGTCCGGGTCCGATCCATTGCACCCTACCCTTCAATCTTCCGATTGATATCACCATGAGTAATGGCCAGCATATGCTGGCCATTACTCATGGTGATATCAATCGGAAAATGTAGCCGTACTGGTCGGATGGCCAAGTAGTAACGCGTTGGAGTTCCACACAGGAGGACCCGAGTGCGGCAATTCTCCTGAATAGTTTTTTCAGGGTGCTAGGCCCGGCCCGGCATCCCGTCCTTCACCATGCGGTCCCCCTCCACCGGTGTGGGTGTAGCCAGTGGTTGGAACTGGCCCCCTTAGTAATCTCCCTGATTGAAGGGGGCGTTACTAGATGAAGCATATCTGACAAACGAAATGGTGGCTTAATATAGTTTAATCTTAAATTTAAATAATTTTTATTTGATAGTTTTAAATTTGAATTTAAAAGATTTTGTAAAATTTCTTTCATTGTTCTATGTTCAAGAGTAGAGATCGTTATTTTATTATAATATAATTTTTTTGAAAGTAAATTGTTTCGTCTTATTAATAAAGCAGCTGTATTTATTTACTGATAAAGTAAGATATAGAATATTGAAAGAAACATTTATTCCAATAAATTTGATTTAAGCTCCCAGTGGGAAACGATATTCAAATAGATATAATTATATGATTTTTAAGTATCATTTACAATTTCTAACTATAATCTCATCTAAATTTCTTTCTTCATAGTCTGAAATTCAGTATAATGTGATGAAAATTATCATTAAAAATCTTGGAGAAAGAATATTATGAAAATAAGTTAGGTTAGGTTAAATTAAGCCGCCATATCCTCATGGGATATTCTGTATCTGGCGACGGCCACTTATAGAGCGCATCACAGACTGACCAACACCTGTGATGGAGTCAACCGGATGGTTGAAGGATGAGATTCAACGGGCCGGGCCCAGATCCCTCCTGAAAAACTGGAGGTGTGGATTTCGGATTTAAACCCGCATCCTCCAAGATGGTTAGCAAAAGCTTTTCCACGCGGCAATCCGGCAGACATGAAAAATAAAGGCTGGATAATTTTTGTTTTGAACAAATGAGATTTTTTTCATGAAGTTATTCGAAATTTGTTTTTCTTATCATTAGAGCTATTGATATTTATAAGTTATATAAATTACATTTTTGGAGTCTTTAGAAGATCTACTAGAAAGAAAACATCATTTGTATCAGCATTTCTGTTTATCATTTTTTTGCATATTTTACGCCCCCTTTACAATCAGGGAGATTATTAAAGGGGCGGGGCCAGTTCCAACCACGACTGCACCCACACCCATGGAGGGGGCCGGATGGTGAAAGACGAGGATCACCTGGCCAGGCCAAGCTATTTATCAACTTATATAAGTTTCCTTTAAATATAATATAAATTTTTTTGATAGCATTATCTCAGTGTTAATAAATAAAAAGCTTTAATATTTTATAAAAATATTATTTCATTTTAGTTTATGAAGTAATATAACATTTATTATTTATTAGAAATCTGTTGGAAATATTTTAATAAAATATGAATATTTATTTTAGCTATTGAAGACTCGTTTAATATCGATGTTCAATTTTGTAAAATGAAAGAGGAGAAGATGGAATTTACTTACGCTCAAATCGTTTGTTTGTAAGTTTTTTAAACTTAAAAATATCTATTATATCAGAGATAAAGTTATTATATCAAACTTCTTATTTAAATATTTTCTTTAAAATTTTGTTTCACTTTTATGATCTTAGAATTTTTTTAATTGCGTTTTCTTTGTAGCGTTTTTTATTGCATTAAATTCATTATAAAAGTTCATTTTTTAAATTATTTTACTATATGAATGAAAACATTGAATTATTACTTTTAAAAATATGAGATTGTTGGATATTTTAGGAAAATATCGGATATTTATTTATATTATTTGAGTTACTGGCTGGAATTTTCTCGGCACGAAATTCTTGAGTTTATTCGAAAATAAAGAGACGATTCTAATTGGAGTTTTTCTCAAATAAACTAGAATTCGAATCTTATCATAAAAAATTCTTTTAATGTGGTTAATTTATCTCTTGAACCTCTGACAAATATTTCTTCCACTGTAGGCAGAGATAGACTGTGCAGTTATTATTTGCCTGTTTTCGTTTAGTGATGTGAATTTTATTGGAATAGAAAAACTGTTGAAATTGTTATTTCTCATTAAAAAACATTCTACGATGTTTAATCATAAGTGGCTCTTATATCAAAAACTACAAATCGTTCTACCAGTATAATAAAATTGCCTTTTAAACTTTTTCATTATTTATACTATTATGAAAATATAGTAATAACTTGAAATTTCACTTTCTTTAATTTAATAAAAGATTATGAATATCTTCTTGTTGATTATAACAATAACAAGTATAATGTTACTGAAGACATTTTAAATGCTTTTAAATCATAATTCTTAACATAAATTTATTCTGTGCATAGGAATAATTGTTTAAAATTTTTTATGCGACAACTGTATTTATTTTTTAATTTATTTAAGAATTTATTTTGTTATTATAGCTGTTATTTGTTTGACACATCATCCGGTGTTTACTGATCATCAAGTTTATATTCCTATTCTTTATATTAATAACTTTCAAAGAATAACTTAGTGGTTAGTACTATAAAATAAGTTTTTTTATTTCAAGTATGATTAAAACACAATAATATTAATGTATTTTTATTTTTTCAACATTTAAAAAATTTTCTTCTAGAAATTAAATAAATAAATGATATACTGATTTTAAATAATTTTTTGTCAAAAAATAATATGTAAAATTTTAATAATGGGAAAGAATTTATACCAATGTTAGCGCCATCTCGTAATTAATAAATACACTAATGATTAAACAAAGATTGATGTCATCTATGAATTAAGATTAAACGATAATTTTTGATTAATTTATTTAAAAAAGAAATCTGTCTAGTCCGGCGTCTTACCGAGAAATTTAAATTACCGTCATAAACCGCTAGACCGAGTAGATCACCTGATTAACTGTTCAGATATTGTTATTATATTTTGTTTATAGATTTTAAAATATTTTTTATTTATATAACAGTTATTTTAGTTACTTTTGTCGATTTTTATGTTTCCCCCATTAATTACCAAAAACTAATTATGATTTTATGATGTGGCATATACTTATCACTTAAATTTATAGTTTTTGGCACTCAAATAATTAAGTTTGGCCAAAACAAGTCTAACGTATTAAACCAAAACGTTTCAATGCGACGAATCTAACTGAAGAATATAACTAAATACAATGGGTGATCGGTTAACGAACATAATTTCGTGAATACTAGTACAGTGGGTGATCGGTTAACGAACATAATCCGTTCCTAGACAATATTCGTTTCCTTAATACATTAGGTGATCAGTTAATGAACATAATCCGTTCCAAGATAATGTCGTTAACCGATCATCGATTTACCATAGGTTTTTATGGGAATTTGATTTTTTCGTTCTGGAGACACAAAAAATCATAAATAAAAAATTATAAAATTTCTTATTATGTTTATTTATATGTAATAACAATAATATATACATAATTTCTTATTACGTTTATTTATATGTAATAACCATAATATATACATACATAACTTGCATTTTAATCTATTATGTTTATTTTCCGTTAAAGAATCTGTCCAGTTTCGATTGCTTTTCTCTCCAGGATTTTTCGGAAGTGATTAATAGCATTATTGTGATAGAGATCCCCAAGCCTATTGACCTCAATCTGGTATGGGTGCCATTCTAACACCAAAATATTGTAAAATCTCTCTTACCTTCTTTAATAAATCTTTGATTTGTTTTAAGTTGTTTCCGAGTTCATTTTAATCGAGAAAAACTACTGTTCACCCATCCTTACCCATAAGTCCACGAACTCGCAAGGCCTAAGCCTGTCATTCCGTTAGGTTAGTTAAGCCGTCATATCCTCATGAGATATTTTTATCTGGTGGCGGCCACTTATAGAGCTCATCAAAGCTGACCAACACATGATGGGGTCAACCGGATGGTTGAAGTATGAGGTTCAACGGGCCGGGCCCGAACTCCTGAAAAATTGGAGGAGTGAGACCGGATCCTCCAGCATGGTAAGCCATAGCTTTACCACACGGCCATCCGGTTCACCTCTCATTCCGTCAGTCAGTGGGTCACACAGTTTATTCTGTGAAGTGTTCGTTATCCGAACATATAAAACAAAAAGTGTTCGTTATCCGAACTGTTCGTTAACCGATCACCCACTGTATTTTTTCTGGGATTTAATGCCGCTTTTCATTCAGTGATTACTAAGTGGCAGAGATTTCTAGAACCACTATGGTGGAAATTTTATCCACATCTCTGCTAGGATTAAGAGGTTGAAGGATTGTATTCCGTGTGCTGCGAGTAATGTTTTCTGCAAAGGTTGGTAATCCTGCTTTGTGTGCAGTTTGCTTCCGCGAGCCAGTTAGCATGTGCCTTCAGACGAGAAGGACTTAGCCAGTTGGAGAATTGAAATCAAAGAAATCGGTCTGGTCACCTCGGAACCAGAAATTAAAACTTTGTCAGAAATTGAACACTGCCCTCCAAGATGGCAAGTGGCAGCTACTATCTTGGAGGGCAGATTCTATTCGATGCGGCAAGATTTTAAGTAAATTCATTTCTATATATTATGGAAGTAGATGTTAAACTATACTATATTTAATAAAAATAAATTTAGTTTTTTTTGTTTTACTTATAGGATTACCTTTTGTGTTTTTGCTGTTTGGGTGATTTTCGGAACGTTCATTGAAACATTATTCAGATTTAATATATTTGCTTTTCGTGACAATAAAAGTAAGTTGAATATTTGAGAAATTTATTAAACAGAAATATATGAAATAAATAAATTATTGAAATTCTATTTCTAATTCTTTGAATATTTGAGAAATTTATTAAACAGAAATATATGAAATAAATAAATTATTGAAATTCTTACCAAGACATATTTCAACTTTTCTATTTCAAATTGAAATGTAAGTAGACTATTACATATAAATTTAATATGACTCTCAGTACAATATCTTCTTTAATTTTTATCTGAAATTAATGAAATTAGCATGAGTTAATAATAGGGTCTATGTATCATAAGTTAACTTCTTTCTTGTAGAGTGCACTATTTGAAATTCCATGTTTTAGCATAAAATTAATCAAGTTAACGATTGTTGAGGAGATTCCGTATTTGCTAGTTTTGAGGATAATTTATTCAAAAGAATTAATACAGTGCGTTGGGAAAATAACTATACATCTATAATAAACACGATTATATGTAGAGGGATTGTATTCCATGCGCTACGAGTAATGTTTTCTGCAAAGGTTGGTAATCCTGCTTTGTGTGCAGTTTGCTTCCGCGAGCCAGTTAGCTGGTGCCTTGAGACAAAAAGGTATCTAGTTCTTTGCTGTTCATTGTGTGTTCGTCGGACGTTGTTTGTGAGATTGAGACCATTTCTTTCCATGTACGTTCAAAATGGTGTTAACTTTAGAAGAGTGAATATTTCTCGTTGAATTTGTCTTCTGTGTACATGATAAGAACACACAGACAGTAAAAAATCAGTTTTCCGTTAGATTTCCAGTACAGTGGTTCCTAATCGATATAATGTAAGACCGCTAATCGAGAAGTTTAGGGCGACAAGATCAGTAAAAGACTCTGAGCAAAATGATATACCATCAGTACCCGACGAAAGAAAATTGCAAGACATATTAGCTGCTATGTAACGTAATCCAAAAGTCCATGCGAAAGTGGCCCAACAGAAAAACATCGCTGTTGCTCCACACAAGTCTGTTCGTAAGAAGCTCAATCTCATCATATATAAAGTGAAAGCGGTTCAAAAGTTATTAGCCACAGACTATGGAAAGCGAATCCAACGCTTGGAATAGTTTCAACAGTTTTTAACGGAAAATTCTGATGATATTTTGTACTATGTTTTCTATACCGATGAGGCATGGTTCCATTTTTCAGGGTATATGCACGCACAAAACTCATGTTTATGTCTGCCAACAATCCACATGCCGTACTTAAAACTCCTCTACATGAACAGAAGTTTGAGGTCGGATTGCAATATTCAGGAGAAGAATAATCGGCTAACATTTTCTAAGAAATTTAGCTCGTTATTTTGAAATCATTCTTAAATTCATGGGAGAGCTACCGGAGGACGAAATTAATAATACTTTTAACAAGATGGCGCGATCGCGCATACAGCCAGGTAGTCCATGAATTTATTGCCAGAGCTTTCGGAGATCGAATCATTTCTAAGGGCTTGTTGACCTTGTTCTCCGGACTTAAGCCCACAGGATTTTACTTCTTAGCTTATGCAAAAAATAAATATATCGGAAAAATAAATATATCGGTAATAAAGTCTGTCAATTCGAACCTGCACAAATAGAAGCTAAAAATGGACGAGTCCGTTCTAACTAAGAATAGGGGTGGGGTTTACGAATGAGATGGGTCGATTACAGCACTCTGAACTGAAAAAACTAATCGCTGCTCACTATTTCCAGACAGGCAGACTTTCTAGTTACGAATTGAATAAATAGATAACACGCTCTAATATCATTTTTTAAATTTTGAATATTGGTAATTATGAGTATGATATTTACAGATTTATTTTTAAAAATTCTAATATGCTAATATAAATATGCCGTATTTGTTTGCCGTCATATATTATATATAAACTATATATAGAGTTTTTTTTATATATTCCCGTCGAGGATAAGAATGAAATTTTATTTGCGTAAACGTGATTTTTTTTTAATTTTAAATTAAAAAATGATTTCTTATCGAGAAAGGAGCTATGTTTTATGAATATTATAACTAGATTTATAAGTAGTATATATATTCGAAAGACAATTATTTTGGTAAATCTAAAGCAAATGAATATTTATATATGATTAGTTCAAAATAAACATTTAACGATATAATTAATAATGTATTTCATAAGAAATGATTTTTTAAATGAAATTTTGTAGAAACTGAGATTAGCACTTATATCTTTATAAATCAAGTCCAATTGTTTTATAATGTTTTGAGTGAAGACAATAAAAATAGAGAAGGAAAGTTAGTTATATCTTTATTAAAATAAATAGAACCTAATACGTAAATATGTAACAATTGAAATATGTTATACTTTGTCTTTATACCGAACTTTCAGAAAGACATGGTAGAACATAAACTATAAATTTAACTATCCAACAGAAATATAAACTCTAATTAGAAAATTAGTAGAAAACCAAAACAGACATAATAACACAAAATTCATTTTGACACTCACGTACAATTTTTATATTTTCTTTTTTAAATCCGACGATTAAGTTGTCATGGAAACGAAATAAATATCGTTTGGTTTTTATCATTTGGTCAATTAACGGATAATAGCACTTTATCAATGAGAATCATTTGGAACAGTTTTTAATTTTATTACAAACGCAGAAAGAACCATACATTTTCAAATAAAACAATAAAATAAAATACTTCCCGTAGTCGCCATTATGTTATTGCCGGTGCATTTGCTTGGTGTTTTAACAACTTATCGCTTAATTACTCGTTTAGTTACGACTATATAATGCTGTATTTTGCCAAAATTAATAATAACATAGATTAATTTATAAATAATAAATTGAAACTTCCTAATAAATGCTCAAAATCAATTTTCGAAAAAATGATTGAACACTTGTCATTAAGCCTACCTAACCCTGTTGGTTAGAAAAAATATATGGAATAGTCGAAAGGTCCGCAAACTCGAATTCGCGCGTGAATCGATTAATCTCATTGGTTTGTAAGTATTGTAAGAAAGCCGAAAATCTGCCGCTTAGATGACTACCTTTTTTGGAACGAACTGTACAGTGTATGACAGAAAGGTTTTGACATCTACCATAGGGGCTGTATTAGAGGAAGTAGTTTCGATTGTAAAGTCTGGAAAATCTCCGCACAGCAGCTTGTAATGAAGTAGACTGTTCTTACCGCGGTAGAAATAGGGGTCGGGAATATTTCACAGAGGGGAGAATTTCTATAACGTACTTGACATGAGTAATGCGATCTGTATTCTTCTTTCACTTTCCATTTTATTAAACACAGAAGACAATTTTATTTTTTATTATGCTCTTTACAAGTTATAAAAACTCAGTATTGAAATTATTATCATTATAGTTTATACAGAAAGCTTTATTAAAATATCAGCTCTTTTATATCTTATAGTAAAAATTTTAAAATTTATCAAACAAAATCAAAATTAATACTAAGTAGTACTAGTAAGTATTAGTTATTGCATCATATTCTGTTCTTAGAGAAAACTATTGTAAAGGATGTTAAAAAATAAAACTAAAATAAGAAAAATAGTTTTGAAAATTTTTCAAAATTTAAGCAATACATTGAAAAAATGAAGAAAAATCAATTAATATCAGTGTCATTAGGTCTATCTGAAATTTGTAGTTTTATTTTTAAAATAAAACTACAAAATTAATAAACACAACATAGAATGTTAAACAAC
>AYEL01070715.1:0-15040 GCA_000484575.1 Olivierus martensii | reverse complement strand
TCTGACTTAGATTTTTAGAGCAAACTCAGGTTGCTTTATCGTTCCTGACTTTTGTCTGAGCAAGATGGCTGCGCCCATGAGATATTATGCGAAATTAAAATGAATGAGAGTGATGAAGTTTTTCAACTCTATCTAACACCCAGAGGAGCAAAAATGTATAACTGAAGGAAAGATATCTCGTTACATAAGTAGACATTATTGATACGAGAATTCGTGTGTGTGTTTATCGGCTGAAAAGTATGCTTACGTTGCTTCGTCCTAAAGTTGCTTTGCTATTATTATTAGTTGATAAAGAAATTCTTTATTATTTATTAATGTCATAATTAATTTATATTTGTTTTATTGATAATTATTTCAATAAATGGTATTTATATTGAGGATGATTAGCCACTAGTCCAGCGTAAAAATTTTTTTAATTCGATATTAAAACATTGTAATGCCGGTATGTGTAATTGTATCCGCCATGTTGGTCAGTAGAGAAACAGACAAATGCGTTCGGTAAATGTCAAGTTAGATGAGTCAGACGAAATTCAGATGTCACGTGATCTATTCAGATATCTGGTCAGATTGATCTGAATTGCCGAATGCGCCTAATATCTCATGGGCGCAGCCATCTTGCTCAGACAAAAGTCAGGAACGATAAAGCAATCTGAGTTTGCTCTAAAAATCTAAGTCAGAATTCTGAATTACCGAACATGGCACTACAGTCAGACTAAAATCAGATCTGACTTACCGAACGCTTATCTGTCAGACTAATCAGAAGTCTGAGCAGAATACTGAATTGCCGAATGCGCCTTATGTCTGCGACCGTTTATCGAAAAAAGTCGTTTTCCCGCAAATAACGGAAATCAATTAAAAAATTTGCGCTCTTAAACAAGCTGCGCCCGTGGCGAATCGCCACGCCCTACATCTTTTACAGAATATCTTCCAAACATTTCTTTCTTTTCTATCTTTTGGAAATTTAAAAAACGATTTTTTAAATTTTGTTTTTGTTCCTTTTGCATATTTATCCGAATTTTTACAATTGTAAACTGCACATCGCGGCATTTTTAATTTACAGAAAAGCAGACGATTGCGGCTTGTGACGTAATCATTTTAAAGGAAGTGATGTTTAAGCCCGAATGGCGGAACCTTTCTACAAGTAATTCGTTCAACCCACAGAGGGTGGGTTCAACCTTGCTGTGGTCTATGCGAGTACGTATTGTGCTTCTACCATCGAGCCTTGGTTGATACTCAACTATAATACGTTCAAAAAGCCGACCTAAACAAATAAAATATTGATAAATACTGAAATGGAAAAAAAATTTGAAATCCACGACATTTTAAAACCCTGCACCTACTGAAATCTGGGACAATCCGGGCTAATCCCGGAGGTATGAGAAGCCTATTTATATCTATAATTATACCCTTCCCCCTAACAGTCTAATGTAGTTCATGCATTCTCCCAAAGGAAAATTCCAAATTAGCCCGCATGTGTTCCGGAATCTTATTTTTTAAGCACTGAATGAGATTATTGCGTACGTATCCGATGATATTTTTTCATTAAAAACATACTGTATATCAGTTCATGAAATTAAGACTCTTTTTTGAGTTCATTGATTTGAATAAACTCAATAAAAAATATAAGTAGGTACTGTACATATTTGATCTTAAAAAATTTTTTGGAGAATGACATCGCTATTTCAACAGAATGGTATTATTATTATTATACATTTTATCAAAATTACAGTATGTATTGAGAAATGTTATGTAGTAATTGAGAGTACACCTGAATAACACTTATTCAATATCTCACTGGCCAATCATAATCATGGATGTTTATAATTAAAGAATACTTTCAGAAATTAAAAAGTATTTTTTCACAGATCGGTGAGCCCTTCTCAAATAAATTGTAAAAACTTCTGTTTATAATTTGAAGGTCTGTACAGTTGACCTTTCTCCTCAGATGTTACAAGATTGCGAAAAGATAAATTTGATCCGATTATAAAGAGCCTCGCATTCATATGAAAATATACAGTGATTCTCATGGTTATTCGTACGAATAGTGAAATCTTTATTTATCCGTAATTAAAAATATATAAAAGTAATTCATCGTGTTTATTTTATTATTAATAATTTATTTATCCTGTCAAAAGGAAATTTAGAAAAAATTAGCTTAAAAAATGGCATAAATTAATTTATAAAAAATATTTAAAGGAAACATCGCAGCATTTTAGCTCTCATAGTTATTCGTACAGTGATGTTATTTGTAACTAATTAATACAGCTAGTATTTTGTTGGATATCCGTTCTGCTGAATAATGCTCTTAAGTCTCTTTGGCATTGATTGTACCAACTTTTCACAATATTCGACTGAAATTTTATTCCATTCATCTACTAATATTCGTTTCAGTTCATTTTTAAAAGTAATATTATGTTTTCTGATACCACTTTCCAAATATTGCCAGAGATTTTCAATAGGATTGATATCCCGGTGATTGGGGAGGTGTATCCAATACCTTTGGACAATTATAAAGCAGCCACTCTCGACGATGTATGATTTGTATTTAGGATCGTTATCCTGGTAAAACAAAAATTGATCTAAAATTCCCATTTTTTCCGCACTTTGTTTCAAATTTTGCTTCAAAATGGTAAGATAGCCATGCTTATCCATCGTAGTTTCTATAAAATGCAGATTTCCGACAGCATGCGCAGACATAGCACCCCATACCATTACTGAGCCTCCTCCATACTTTAATGTAGGACAGAGATTTTCTTTAGACAATTCCTGATTAACATTTGACTTTTTGAAAAATGTAATTTTTGTTGACGAAAGCAAATTTAATATTTTTGGATCCGATGGAAGAATTATGGTTTGGAGAAAACCAAATCAGGAATTGTCTAAAGAAAATCTCTGTCCTACATTAAAGTATGGAGGAGGCTCAGTAATGGTATGGGGTGCTATGTCTGCACATGCTGTCGGAAATCTGCATTTTATAGAAACTACGATGGATAAGCATGGCTATCTTACCATTTTGATGCAAAATTTGAAACAAAGTGCGGAAAAAATGGGAATTTTAGATCAATTTTTGTTTTACCAGGATAACGATCCTAAATACAAATCATACATCGTCGAGAGTGGCTGCTTTATAATTGTCCAAAGGTATTGGATACACCTCCCCAATCACCGGATATCAATCCTATTGAAAATCTCTGGCAATATTTGGAAAGTGGTATCAGAAAACATAATATTACTTATAAAAATGAACTGAAACGAATATTAGTAGATGAATGGAATAAAATTTCAGTCGAATATTGTGAAAAGTTGGTACAATCAATGCCAAAGAGACTTAAGAGCATTATTCAGCAGAACGGATATCCAACAAAATACTAGCTGTATTAATTAGTTACAAATAACATCACTGTACGAATAACTATGAGAGCTAAAATGCTGCGATGTTTCCTTTAAATATTTTTTATAAATTAATTTATGCCATTTTTTAAGCTAATTTTTTCTAAATTTCCTTTTGACAGGATAAATAAATTATTAATAATAAAATAAACACGATGAATTACTTTTATATATTTTTAATTACGGATAAATAAAGATTTCACTATTCGTACGAATAACCAAGAGAGTCACTGTATATCGAAGTGATCGATAAGAAATGGGTAAATTTTACATTAATTAAAAATATATTTTAAATTTAATTAAAACAATCTGTTACCAATTTTAAAATTCTTTATAAAATTGAATCATTTTTTCGTGACAAAATTTGATACGACAGGAATAATAATCCTAGAATAATTTCGGAGATATGAAAATCTGTCTTTAATGGTAAGGTTCTAGTTGAGCTACAGCTCGCGGATCTATGTAGGCGCCCTTCGACTCGAAATTAAATTCTTACTTTTTTGATTGTACGATAGATTCTAATAAAAACATCTTGAAAGCCCAAATAGTTTTGGAATGAATCTTTAATACAACGAAATTGTCGATTCATATTTTATACATCAGTCGCAGTCGGTGGGCGGCAAATCTTCAATTCTCCTATCATACAGTAGATCCGCGTGCTGTAGCTCAACTAGAATTGTACCGCCTTTAACTTATCCCCTAATTAAATGGTGAGTTCAATGGTGAAGATCCCACCTGGATCCCATATAGGATCGAGACCTTATTTTCAAGTTATGGATCCCAAGTTTGGGTCGGAATCATATTTTTTATGATTTTGTGCAAAACTTTTTAAAGTAATTAAAGATAATTGGACATTTTTAACGAATTTAGGTGTATCTTAGCATTCCGAATCGAATGCAACTATCTCAAATAATAATAAGCTATGATTTAAATTTACGAAATTATATAATATTTTCATTTACGATGATATATCTGTTAGGAAGCTTGGCAGAATTTTTATGTAATATTTTGTAATGTTTTGAATTCAAAGCATCCTATTGTTTTATACTTCTTAATTTTTCCACATTGACAATAGTAATCAAATACAACTATAAAAAACTGTCAGTCAGCCGGAAAAAGTCAAGTACGAACAGTATGATGAGATACCCATCCTTCGTTAGTTAAACTTCAAGTAAAATTATAAAATGTATACAGTATAGAGTCCTAAATTGTTGGAAACATTATCCAAGTTGATTTTACTTTTCCTAATAAGATATTCTGGACTTAAAGCTATTTTCAGTTTTATTTTAATCAATTAACAGAATCACAAGTAAAAATAGTTTTCTTTCAAACAAATCTGAAAACACTTACAAGAAGAGGGAGAATCCATTTTCTCTATCATAACAATACAACTCATTCCCTAGTTTCTATCTGATGTGATAGAAACTAGGGAATGAGTCCATGTATTCTCATTTTTCTATATTTTACTATATTTTTCTCCCCTCTCTCACTTTCCCTGCCTGTTTGCACCACTTTCCTGTTCATTAGTTTCTCCTTCCTTACAGATTGAGTATCGTTTTGATTCATCATCTAATTTGAAAATGATTTCTCTGTGTTGAGATCAAAAAGAGTACACTTGTTCTCTTGTGTAAATATTTAAATAATCTGCACTATTAAAGTCTGGTTAATATTGTATTCTCATCTTAAGTTCGAGAACGAAAACTGTTACTTAAATGTACGAGCTGAAGAGGGCGAGTTAATGCCGAAAATGTTACTCAATTAAAGTTTGGTGTACTATACAATCGTATTTGGTCTGCTCATTGGTGCTAATAAATTTACTTCTTAAGTTTAAGCCTTTAAGAGCAGTAAAAAAAGTGATGTCCATGTATTCTCATTTTTATATGTTGTCTGTTTGCATATAGAGCCATAAGTCCTCGTAAAATAGAGCTTAGGGCAGGGATGCATAGACTTGTTAAGGCCAAGGGCTACATAGATTCAACTGTGACTTATAGGAGGGCCACCAAAAATAACTACTAAAGTTATATATCATATTATGTTTATTAATCACATGTTACAAAGCAACATAATTAAAAGTAAATAAAGAATTTTTAATTAGATGTGTAATATTGCACTGATTTAACAATTTTTTTTATGTTAGGTTTGACACTTGCAGCAGCAGTGCTACCTTGTATGCATGTACAATTTTTTTAAATTTCCTATTTCACACATAAATACAGTGAAAATAAAAAAAATGTTTATTATTACAAATATTATTATTATTTTTTCTTATTGTTTAAAAATATTATTTGAAAATGCATTGTTTAAAACTATAAATAATATTTCATTGATTGTGTGATTTGTGTTATTACACGTGATGAGGTGGGCTGCCAACAAATCAACGGAGGGCTGCAGTCTGTGCATTACTGGTTTAGGGTATGAAAATTCACAAACACATTGCAATAATCATTGGCATTAATTATAGTGCCAAATGTGACCAAAATATCCAAAGAATTTGGAGCATTTTTGATTGCAAGAAAAAATTTTTTTAATCCTTAAGATTTTTTCAAATTTGAGTGATATTGGGTCTTTTAATTTCTGGAGCAAATTTATGAGTAGAATACTATTATGGTTCAGGATAATAATCCTAAAATAGATCATGGAGCCCTAAAGATTATTTCATAGTTACGCTTTATCATCATAGGGGTAATACTTCTGGAATCAGTCACAGGACATTAGAGATGTTATTATCTTTACATCAATATCATTCAAGTACTCTATATATATATATCATACAAATAAGTTAGTTTATAATATTATAGATCAATATCCTATGTTGTACCATTATTTTCTTATCATGCTTGTTTATTTTTATATTTTTAAAAATAACATTTTATTATTTATTAGAGATATAAACAAACATTGTTACATTTGAATCCAGCCTTAGAGAAAAATATCATAAAAATCAGCAATATATAGAATTCAATCACAAATTATTATTAAAAGCATTTTTGATCTAGCATTACATAATTTTCACTTACAACCTGAAAATAATATAATATAACAAAATACAAATATTATAATTTTATTGAAATACAAAATAAATGAATGTATTCTAAATTTATTTTTAAAAATATAAGCCACCATTATGATCAGATACTAACAATAAAATGTAAATCACTAATTTTATTCAATACTGATTTTAATGAATAACATTTATGATTTAATTATGTGATGTGAAACAGTAATATTTGTAAGCTGTCTTAATTTTTATATAAAATTTATTATAATTGCTTATATAAGTTGTCCCCCTAATGGTTGGGACAAAATCAAACCATAAAGTTCTTACATCAAAATAATAATAAAATTCTTATAAACATAGGCCCAAAAATGTCAAGTTAAGAGAAATATACATATTTTTATAGTATATTTCCTCATACACATTACATATAATATATATATTTCCTCAGATACTCATCCACTTATTCTCTTCACTCTTTCCTTGGCCTTCCTCTTCCACATTTACTCTCCATACATCCAATATATATTTACTTTGTTAATTGCTCTTCACTCATTCATTCCACATGATTAAACCATCTTGAAAGTTGATTTACATACTGCTTTCCACTCCACATTACTTTTATATTTCATCATTTGAAACACAATCATATCCATCACCACAGATATACATCTTAATTATCTCATCTCCACTGTACTCAAACGCTTTCTATGCCTTTCACTCCATACCCAGGTCTCATTTCTATACATCAATGCTGAAACCAGCACACCGACATACAGCTATCCTAGCATTCTTTGTCAGATTCTCATTCCTTGCATACCTTCAAAGTGCATTCACAACTTTAATCCAGCATTTGCTCTTCTCATAATCTCACCATCAATATAGTCTTTCCTCTTAAACATATTTTCTAAGCATACAAACTCATTTACCTGCTCTAAATTTACCCATTCAGTTCAATTTCATATCTTATACATTCTTTACTCCTCTAATATAAGTACTTTTGTTTTCTCTGCATTTATTCTTGCTGTTTTCTCTAATATGCTTTATTCAATTGTGCAACAAACATTTTCAAGCCTTGTTAATTCTCAAAGAGGAGAATAGTGTCCAGGGCCTTGTGGTGCTATGAGGCAGAGAGGCAGCCGCCTCAGGCGGCATCGTAAGAGGGCAGCATAAGCAGCGAAATCAAAATACAATTTGAACCATTCAATAATTAAAAATCGTTACCAAAATCTTTAAGCAACACTTTTCTATATTGATCTATGTTGATAGTTCTGTAATTAAAAATCTTTACGCAACGTTTTTTCTATATTGATCTATGTTGATAGTTCTGCTTTGAGTCAATTATTGACAATATTTGATTTTAATGTTAGTTTGTCTCGAGAAGTAATAAGTGTTTGTGTTGTGTTTAAATCGGTAAATCAAAATAAAACAAAATCTGAACTAGCTAATAGGACCTTAAAATAAAGTTAAAGATGCAGGAGTGCTTTTGGGCTGGACTGCCCCTCTTCAGTTGCACAGAGGAAGTGAGTGTTAGCTTAGAATTTCAATTGTTTATTTGTGTTATATATTACTTGACACCTGCGAGTGGTGTGACGTCGCAGTTATGGATTCCATTAGAAGAAGAAAAAAGTCTATCCGAGATTCTACAGTTTATATGGACAATAAATCGGCGAGTGCGTATCACTGTTCGTTCGCCATCAAAAGGCATAATCAAATATCTGTATAATAATCGTTGAATCTATATGTTTCTAATCAGTGTTTACGAGTTCCTTTTGTAACAAATATAATAAATAAATGCTATTTTCCATATTTTTAGGATATTTTAAATAAATATAATAAATAAATGATATATTCCATATTTTTAGAACATTTTAAATAAGAATTTTTTTGTAGAAAATATAATAAATAAGTGATATTTTCCATATTTTAGGACATTTTAAATGAGTTTTATCTCTTTGTAATACTTATAGCAAATATAATAAATAAATGGTATTTTCCATATTTTTAGAACATTTAAATGAGTTTTATCTGCATTTTTAATATTTACAATTTTTAAGACATTTTAAATGAGTTTTATCTGCATTTTTAATATTTACTACGGTTGTGGGAAGGAGCACAGAACGAATTAATCAATTTTCAATTAAATCCTATGGGGAATCGCGCCTTGGATAACAATTTTCAATTAAATCCTATGGGGAATCGCGCCTTGGATAACGACGGTAATCACGGTTCCGCTGGAACGGATTACCGTCGTTAACCAAGGTACCACTGTACAGTATTTATCATCAATTTTTTATTAGTATTATAAAAACGAAACTGTAGTGTACTATATTGGTTAATATCTTTAAACCGAATTTTTTTTTCCTCGAAAATTAGTTGTTTGCAAAATATATCATAAAAATATTACTAAAAATATACATAAAGCCAAGATTTAAAAAAAAATTCGAAACAAATCGGCAGTGAAGTTTTTTTAACGTAAAGCGAATTTTATAATAATATTGTCAGCAGATGGCGAGATGAATCAAATTAATTTAAATTACTAGATAGGGAAAATTGTGACACTCCGCCATGTTTGTGCAAAAAGCACAAACATGGCGTCTGCTAGTAAAACAACAATTGACACATTTAAATAATTTACGTGCGTTTTTTCGTTATTGTATGGAAGCCGAACGTATCTGGTGAGGTGACAAACATTTTGGCCGGAGCTGTACATCATTAGCAGGGTTGGATTATCCACTAGGCACAATAGACACATGTCTAGAGGCCCCAAAAGCAGATAAAAACTAAAGGGTCTTAATCTGGCCCTTATCATCATATACAATCTAATAAGTAACAATAGATGATGTCACAATAATGTAACAATGGCAACATCATTATAATATAATACATGGATATGATTGTTCATATATGCAAGTATGAAAAAATTATATGTCAGAAATATCCAACTGCATCAGATGGTTCAGCTGATTAATAACAAACTATAAACAAATATTTAAAAATAACAATTATGAACAAAAGTTCAGTTAATCAAAAACTAAACAAAAACATGGCAAAAGATCTGAATAAATATGCAGAAAGATGAAATTAATTTCATCACATGCATATTATGCTAAACAAACATTCAGTTAGGAATTAATTAATCAAACAATAATAAAATATTAACCAAAGTTCTCTTTTGAGAACATAGCTTTCCATGGAAATGAGAAGTTTGTGCTCTAATGATTTTTTGGACTGTTGGTAAAATTCAATTTTGCTATAGTGATTAAAAGTTAGGAGCGAGATAGTAGAGCCAAAGTCATTTGGCACTTTCAAGAAAATAGGCCCTCTGTGAGACTGAGAACCACTTTGGCAGAAGCTAAAAACTCAGTAAAAAGACTATTTTGTCTTTTAAATACAACACAATATAATATTTGCCATGATGAATCAAAATAAAAACATTTGATAATCTCATAATAAATTTTCATTTATGTATTTAGAATTTTTTAATATGCGAATTTATAAAATTACTAAGTTATTAAAATTTATATATATTAGTATATTAGATATTTGGCTCAATGTACTGTACATTGAACATTTAACCTGAAGAAAATGGCATAGAATAAGAATAAGATTGAGCATTACTGATTTATTTGTAAATTTCAGATATTCTCTTAAAAAATTTAGTATTATTATTATTTTTTACTTATATTAGCTACAAAAAAATATGTTTTTAAACTGAATATTATAAATAAGAGTTGAAAATTTTGAATGAATTAGTAATTTTTAATAAAAATTATTTCTATTGCAGATTTTATATCTTTGAATAAATAAATTCTTATGAACTTTCCAGATTAATTGAAAATTCAGATCTGAAACATTTATTTATTCTATTGTTAAAAGATTTAAATGATAATTAATATAATAAAATGAAAAATTTTCTATTTAGAGTGTTGTAAAACTGGTCCAGGATATTCAACTCCATTAGATGCTATGAAAGGTCCAAAAGAGAAACTCATATATGTGACTTGTGTTCATCCAAATAATAAAGCAGATTATTTAGCCACTATTGATGTAGATCCTCATTCTCCAACTTACTCACAGGTAATGTAATTAATTTTGAATATAATGATTTTAAAATTAATGTGTCCATTAATCAAAATGCAATTCAAATGAGTAAATTCTGGATAAATTTATAGAAAGATGAAACTAACTTATCATATATACTGGTATGTTATATGACTATATATATTTGTCTATAAACTAATCTGTATATAAGCTGACTTTCTAGCTCAACCTCTAAAAGACTAATAAAAAAATCTAAATCCATGCATAAAATAACCTAAAATTTCAAAAGTTAGAGCAATATAATATTTATTGAAATAAATAGATAATTTTTTCTATAATTTAAAAAATTTTCAAAATCCAATTCATTATTACAATAAATATTGGCACTTAAATGCTACATTCATTGCATAAAAATGTTGCAGTTTGAAGTGATGCAGAGATAAAACTGTACAGAAACAAGGCACACTCATGTCACATCACATCCAATTACATTTTCAAATAGCTGATAGTCCAGATTTTCACTGAATATAATTCTTCAACAAACAGAACTTTTACTGAATCATAAAACTATGAATATAATTGAAAAATAGCATAAAACTTGTTTTTATTGTATACAGGGTGAGTGATAACAAAAAGTCATAATTTTAAGAACCTATAATAGAGATTTGTCTGAATAAAAGAAACCATATAAACATAGGTCTGATTCTGAATGGTTTTGGAGCTATAACTGGCTTAGTTGTAAAAGAAGGTTATGGAGAAATAGATCTGTATTTATAATGTTTAGCCACTTGATCTCTGGATTTTTTAGATTTTGTGAATGAAAGCACTGATCTATGAGAAAAAAAATGGAAACAAGATAGGCATTGCTCAATCACATTTTGGATGCTGCAGCACTCATTAAGAACAAACACTGTGAATGTCTACGATACTGAAAATAACGTACAAAATTTATCTTATTCTGATGTTGTACGATCAAAATGTAATGGCTCGTCCCATTCATTGGTCACGAAACCTAACAGAAAATTGGTAAACACCGCCAATCCAGTTAAAGCGCAATTAAGAATTGTAAAAATTAAATCTACTTATGAACGAATATTTGTATCTAGATTCCATCCTGACACTACAGTTGAAGATATAAATGGATATCTAGCTGGTCGCATTCTATCAGTTCGTGTCTACAGATGTAAGACCAGATATGATACATATTCATCTTTCTGTATTTCGGTTCATCATAAAGAATTGGTCACGCTGTTGGATCGTAGCTTTTGGCCGGATGGTACCTTGATGAGGAAATTTTACCCGTCGAATTATAGTGTTGATGTGAATGTAAATGCTGCAAATGTTAACACTGATATCCCTATTTCGCAATCTATACAAAATGAATCTAGCAAATTCTTACTTGATACATCCTAGCAACTACCGTCATTTAAGAGTAATGCATCTGGTTTTTCACTGTATTATCAGAATGGGCAATCTATCAGAAACAAATATGATCATCTAGAAACTATCTTGTTGTCCGAATATGATGTAATATGCTTAGTTGAAACATGGATATCTGGAGATGACGAGGACATTGATGTGGTTTTCTGTACATATAATTATACGCTGTGCCACAGCACAGCACAGCGCTGCGGCACAGTGGTTGAGAACCACTTCTTTAGAGAATATCAGCCAGGATAAACAAATCTCATTGAGGAAGGCTGTAATCTGTGCCAATGGAAGTACATAGAGCTAAATCTGCTTTAAATGCACAAAGCACATAGAGCTAAATCCGCTTTAAATGCACGAAGCACTGTGTATCTAAATTACGCTGTCAAAAAGAATAACATTTTATATAATTCTAAATGCCACAAAAGCCTACCTTAAATAAATAAACAAGAGGTACTGTATCAATAAGATTTGTTTATTCTTGTGAATATTCTCTAAAGAAAGAAAATTCTGCTGGCAAATATCGAAAACTGAGCAGGAATACATGAGATATGAAGACTTTTGTTTTAACTGTTCGCCACTTCAGGTTTTCACTAGGAAAAACTAGAAATTCCAGACTTTGAATAAAAAATGTTTGTCGTTTCGAGTTTGACCTAGGAAATTCTAGAACGTCCAAGAAATGTTTGGCATTTCAAGTTCGGCCTAGGAAATACTAGAACATCCGACAAGCATTAGGACGTTCTTACTAGGAAATTCTAGTATTTTCTGAATTCGGGTTTGTCCTGTAACATATATATAAATTGTAAAATGTTTAAACAGATCTACATTCATTTAAATAAAAGTAATTTAATTTGGACAAATTAAACAATAATTAAATACATCAGAAGATATTTAAGTTTACACACTGTTACCAAATCATTCTGAACGTTTGGCATTTTTATTTGCAAATTATTCTATGAGTATATTGATATTGTTTTTTAGCTCTGTTGCATTCTATGGATAACAGCTAAACCTGCTAATTGCACTTGCATCATTAACACATGATTACATTCTAACAAATGATATGCATAATTTGATTTACTTGTGTGTCGTATAGATGTATACAGCTTAGTTTGTGGTAGAGTTCACTTTCGAGAGCACTGCATTAGACATACTGTAGTGCTTTAATCAAATAATCACTGCATCTGGAAACATAAAAAAATGTATGTGAAAACAATACATAAAATGTAAATTAGTGCTAACTAAGTTTTAGAGTTCCAGCTAACAAATGCTGACGCCCTGCGTTAAATAGGTTTAACTGTTTTGTATTAAAATCGAGGTTATTGGGGATTGATTGTTTGGGTTTTAGAAATATTTTCTTCAGGGTGAGTTGGGGCCCCCCTGCGTCGCAGGGTCTGCACCCGTCAGCTGTGCCACTGGTTCAACAGTTGAGCAAAGCAAGTGCCTTGAAATATTGAGCACATGGCACGAAATACTGTCTTTAACATCAGCTAAGGTTTTTTCATTGTCACAGCTGCTCAGATCTTTTAAATAACCCCACAATCAAAAATTGCATGGATTCAGTTCTGGGAATCAGGCAGGCCAGACATTATAGAAGTGAGGCTTATGACCCTTCTGTAAAATATCTTTTGAGGACATTTTTAACACAATCTGCAATGTATGGAGGAGCTCTGTTTTGTATAAAGACTGTTCATCCAAGGCATTGACATGTTTGCAGAGCCAGAACAATTGAGTCCTTTAACAGTGATGTATAGTGCTGCCCAGTGATAGAATATGTCACTGGACCTGATGGAGTTAACTCCTCAAAGAAGTATGGCCCCAGAATAAATGATGCCAAAAATTCACACCATACTGTTACGTTTGGGGATTGCAACAAAACATCTAGGATCAAGTAGGGATTTTCTGAATCCCAAATTCAGCAGTTGTGAGTATTCACTGAGCCATCCAAGTAAAAATGCACTTCATCTGACCAGAGAATGTTCCAAGGCCATTTGGAATCGACATCACAGCAAGCAAGGAACTGTAGTGAGAATGATAGTTGTGCCTCAAAATCATGTGGAAGCAATTGCAGAAAAAGTGAAAGTTTGTATGAATAATACCATAGGCTATTCCAGAGGTTCTTATGGAAAGTAGAAGATGGCCTATCCAATGCTTCTGCGACACAGCAAACACTAGTATTGCCCTTAAAGTTTGAAGCTCTGTCCTCTTCCACCTGAACTGCAACCTCCTCCGCTACCTCCATTCAAATGTGTTTTTTCCTCTTCCAAGACAAATAGCCATTGATCCTGTTGCTTCAAATTTCATTATCATTTTTTGGAATCATTTAGAAGTGATAGGACCTCTTCAAAGGCACTTCAAACTCCGAAATTTCTGCAAAGCTACTGCTGTGGAATTGGTATTTTGATAAAAGAGTTTTACTAACAAAACATACAGCTGTTTATGCATTCTTCTGATTTATAATATCATCAATTCATTAAAGTCTCTTGATCATTTGTTCTTACAAAATCTCTCCCTTTTCTGCTCAATCTTATCCATATGTATTTTCTCTTTATTACTAGTTCATTTTACCCAACAATTGTATCTATTTTTGAGTGAATTTATCAACATGTTTTGCAGGAAGACATCTGCAACAGAAAATCATAAAAGAAAATATCAAAGAATGCAAAAATTACAAAAAGTGAATAATTGTTTTTTAACTTTTTTACAGTTCAAACTAGTAAAAGTGGATCAGAACATAAATGTATTCCTGTTAATTTTTTTACTGTAAAAATGTCTTGCACATATTCTGATTTTGAATTTGAAACTGAAAATAAAATCGGAAACATATAACTACTAGCACTATAAAGCAGTCTAGGAACGTTCAAACAATTTCTAAACTTTTTATTACGAGAGAAACGTTTTCGGCTTTACATTAGCCCTCCTCAGCTCTTAAATTACATGCAATTTTATCGAACAACCAACTGTTTAATAAGCATTGGTGTTCTAGAACTTCACACAAAATTTCAAAAAAATAATAATTATACATATTTTTAACAAACTTTAAGTTTAAGATATAATATACATAATCACTTATAAAAGTTCTTAAATTAAAAGTAAATTATTATTTAACAAATATAAGGAAGAAAGTATTTTTAATCTTAGCAGAGTCTAGTTTCATCTAAAACTCATGACTCCCGTTGGTGT
>AYEL01070713.1:0-12411 GCA_000484575.1 Olivierus martensii | reverse complement strand
CTATCTAACTTGTTTGAGAATTTATTCCAATTATTAGTATAAGTTTCTAACATTGTTTGTTGTTTTCAATCTAACACTTAATCGGTACTTCTAGTTGTAAGTTCCGGTTTTGTTTTTTTTGCAGGTTAATGATAGTTTTTGTTAGATTGTTTTGTAGTTAATTATTTTTAAGTTAGAATTTAGTTTAAGATCTGAGCTCAGGCCGAACTCTGGATTGCAGAGTCATTAGAACTGTTAGGTTTAGTTTGTAATTTAGTATTATTGATCTTCGTTAAAATTCACGACTTTGCAAGCCAGTAACAGTCTTATCAATCCTCTAACAACAAAAATTTATTGATGCATTCTTCTTTATGATACTTATCATAAAGAATTGGTATTGGATTGAATTTCATTATGGTATTGAATATTTTCCTCATAAACAATCAATTTTATATATTTTCTTCTTATCAACATTTTTAATAGTTTTATATGCAAACTTTTCTTTTTCTGAGTCATTCTCTTAATATATCATGAACAAATTATTGAATTTTTAAGAAATTTAGTAGGATAATCAAGTCATAAATATGATGTTGATGACCCATCAATTAATCTTTTATCTCCAACTGTTTAAAAATAACAAACATTCAAATTACAACAATTTTTCTCTAATGGGATTTTGAACTATTTGATTATTTTTATGAAATTCAGGGAATGGTCAGTTTATTTATTTTGAAATATCATTAATTAATCCTTCAAACTTCATTCATTTAAAAATGATGAATGTCCAAACTTATAAGGTTTCCTTCTAATACCTATGAAAATATTTGATAGATTTTTATGATATTCAACATGAGTTATTTGTGTTATTTTATGAACAGCAGAACATGAACGTTTAAGATTATAAATTATACTATTAAATATAATTTTGATGATGTATATTTTAATCCTATATTTTTAATCATTCCAAAATAAGGAAATTAGTTCTTTCTAGAACTGCTTGTTTATTCTGTTTTATTTAATGATTCTGCTTTTCTGTTTCCAGATTTGTGATCCTCAATTGGTTTTTTTTTTTTTTTTACTTTATTTTCTGATATTTCTAAACTTGGATTATTTTATTGTAATTAGATAATTGAGCCAAAAGTTCTTCACAAAGTAGATGCATCTGCACCTCACACTAGTCATTGTTTAAAGAACAGTGAAATTATGATATCATGTATGGGAAATGCTAATGCCACTGCAAAAGGTAAGATCAAATTTTATAAAATGAATTTGAATATTTAAAAAGATTATTATTATTTTAGGAACATTTATAATTTTGGATAATGAATTTAATATGAAAGGAACATGGCAAGATCAAGGCAATAGTATTAATTTTGGCTATGATTTTTGGTATCAACCTCGACATAATGTTATGATTAGTTCTTCGTGGGGTTCACCTTCAGCTTTTCGAAATGGTTTTAATTTTGAAGATGTAAAAAATGGTATAAATAATATATAATTTGGTTATTCATTAATAAGTAATTAAATTAGCATATTAATAAATTTTGTATAATTTCAAGTATCCAAGATCTATTTATTATATGGACCGTTTAATTACTACTTAATGCCATTTCACTTGTAGTTTCAATTATATGAATGATTGATTCACAGCACAATTTAAAGTAAAAATTAATTATTCAATAAATTAAGTTTTTCCACTTTAAATTGTGCTGTGAATCAATCATTCATATAATGGACCGTTTATTTTGAAAGTGGTGTAAGTCCATTTTTTTAAAAAACTGAAATATTACATTAATTTAGTGTAAACTTTTTATTTATGTAATATTGTTTTAAAAAAATAGACTTACACCACTTTCAAAATAAATGGTCCGTATAATGTCATTAGAAGTAAAAAGTACTTTAACAAAAAAATGTAACTTAATTAGCTAATCATAAATTATTGTTTTCCTGCTTAAAATTTTATTTCTTATAATAAATTTTGTACAGTGGGTGATTGGTTAACGAACATAATCTGTTCCAAGCCAATGTTCGTTATCCGAATTGTTTGTTAACTGATCATCAATTTACCATAGGTTTTTATGGGAATTTGATTAATTCGTTCCAGAGACCCAAAAAAAAAAACAATAAATAAAAAATTATATAATTTCTTACTACGTTTATTTATATGTAATAACAATAATATATACATACATAGTCTTGCATTTTCATCTATATGTTTATTTTCCGATAAAGAATCTGTCCAATATCGATTGCTTTTCTCTCTCCTTCAGGATTTTTCGGAAGTGATTAATAGAATTGTCGTGGTAAAGCCTATTGACCTCAACCTGGTATGGGTGCCATTCTAAGACCAAAAAATTATAAAAATCTCTCTCTTACCTTCTTTAATAAATCTTTGATTTGTTTTACATTGTCTCCAAGTTCATTTTAATTGAGAAAAATGACTGTTCTTCCATCCTTACTCATAAGTCCACCAATGTGCAAGGCCTAAGCCTGTCATTCTGTTAGGTTAGTTAAGCTGAAATATCCTCATGGAATATGTTTATCTGGAGGCGGCCACTTATAGAGCCGCCATCATCACAGGCTGACCAACACCCATGATAGAGTCAACCGGAAGGATGAGTTTCAATGGGCCGGGCCCAGATCCATCTTGAAAAATTGGAAGAGTGAGACCCCCGGATCCTCCAGAATGTTAAGCCACAGCTTTAGCATGCAGCCATCAGGCTGACCTGTCATTCAGTCAGTCTGCAGGTCCCACAGTTTGTTCTGTGAAGAGTTTGTTAACTGAACATAAAAATCTATCGAAAAAGTGTTCGTTATCCAAACTGTTCATTAACTGATCACCCACTGTAGTATGCTTTTTATTCTTCTGTAGGTTTATATGGTCAAACTTTAACTGTATGGAATTTGGAGAAGCATGAACCTATTCAAACTCTAGATTTAGGTTCAGAGGGATTAATGCCACTAGAAATTCGATTCTTGCATAATCCAAATGCATCTGAAGGATTTGTTGGATGTGCTTTATCTTCTACTGTTTTTCGATTTTATCAAAAAGAAGTAATATAAGAAAAATCATTATAAATTAACCCTAGAATATTTCTTATATGGTAAATTTGTAATATTTTGCATAGGAAAAGGAATGGAATTTTGAAAAAGTGATTGCTGTTTCAAATAAAAAAGTAAAAGGATGGTTATTGCTTGAGATGCCAGGTTAGGAATCTAATTGTTTTATTTTTATTAAAATATAATTTATTGTAAAATCAAAATTCACAATTTCAGGACTTATAACTGATATTTTGATTTCTTTGGATGATCGTTTTTTATATATAAGTTGCTGGCTTCATGGTGATATTAGACAATATGATATTACAAATACTAAATTACCCAAATTGATTGGACAAGTAATAAGTTTTTATATTGTTGTATACTTGTTGTTATTTTCTGATATTTCAATATTTTTAGATATTTCTGGGAGGGAGTATTATTAGAAATGGACCAGTTACTGTAATTGAAGATATGGAATTAAAGGTAATATCAGATTCACACTTCAATTTAAGAACAAATTTATTTATTTCTCTCTTCTTCTACAAATATAACATTAAGCCTGTGCAAATTTATATTTCAGGAACAACCTGAAATGATATATATTAAGAATAAACCAATTTATGGCGGACCACAGATGTTGCAATTAAGTTTAGATGGTAAAAGACTTTATGTAACAACATCGCTATATAGTGTTTGGGATAGACAGTTTTATCCTGAAATGATTGAGTATGTTGAATAAATATTTCACATTAAAATTGTTATCAAAAATATTTATAATAATTTATTACAGAAAAGGAGCAAAAATGCTGCAAGTCAATGTTGATGATATCCTTGGAGGCCTTTCTATCAATTATAATTTTTTAATTGATTTTGGTGAAGAACCAAATGGTCCAGCATTAGCACATGAAATGAGATATCCAGGTGGTGATTGCACTTCTGATATCTGGATATAAAATTCTAGAAATTTTTAATGGTTCCAATAATCTTGAAATAACAAAAATTAAACTATGTAAACATTCATTATTGTAAACAATTTTAAAGAACATATTTTGTTTGTAGTATTGCCAATATATATTTTTAATAAATTTTTGTAATATTTTTCTACTACTAAAATGATATGCAACATGCAAAAAATATTTTTAATTAATGTTTTTAAATATTCTTTTGGGAATAATTTGAATTTATGAAAATAATTTTTAAGTATAGCAAATATTTTTGAATAATTTAAATAATATCAGTAACTAAAATTGGTAATGTACAAATTACAGATTATATATATATAAGAAAATACCATAAACATTTTAGAATATATAGGCGATTTTAAAACAATATATTTTAAATATATTTTTCAAAAAAATATAATAAAATTAGTTCAAATTAATTTGAATCATTAAAAATTCGTTAAAAATCAAGGGATTAAAATATGGCTGATTAAAATAGGATTATTTGGATAAAAATATAAGATAAAAAGTTAAAATTTTTTTTATTAGAATAGCCTTTGATGATGATAAGGACAAATCAAATGAAGAAATAAATGATAGTTTGTACTCTTATTTCCAAACCTATCTTTTGAAAGTTCCAAATATGATTGTATAATAAGGAATATAAGATATTTATGAACCACTGCTGTTAATTATTTTTAAAACATAAATTGTCATGTTCAGTCAATTTGCTGCCTGAGACAAAATGCCAAAATAACACCTCCATTTTCAAATTCATATATACTTACTACATATATTTGTTTATATGTTCATACTTACTAGATCAGGTCCTAAATCTGACAAAAATTTAAGATCCACATATAACCCATAAATTTCAAAGTTAGAACAATATAATATTTATTGAAATAAATAGATAATTTATAATTTTAAAAACTTTCAAAATCCAATTTGCAATTAAAATAATATGAGCACCAAAACAAAAATAAGCAGGACCTACTGCATCAAAATGCCACAATACAAAACAAAAAGATTAAGGCACAATTATGTCATATCAAATCCACTGCCCTTCCCAACAGCTGGTAATTTGCATTCTTACCAAATACTATTCAAATACAGAGCTTATATTGAATCATAAAATCATGTATATAACTAAAAGCAGCATTGATTTTGCTACTAGTTTTTTAATGTATCTTGTTTCAGATACATTAAACTCTATCTCAATTTTTTATAATTTTATTGGAATGTTTATTTGGAAGAAAATTAAATAACTATTATTAATAAAATTAAATTTTTCATAATTTCTAATTATTTAATAAAAATATAACCAAAAGTAAAATGAACAAAAGAAATTTTGCTGTTATTGATAATGGAAGGCCTAAAAGACTTTCTACTCTTCTCAGTTATGGTGAATTTTTTTCTAGCACATGCTTTCATCAGAAGTGAAAATTTGATGCTCAAAATCTGTTGCAAAATAACTATCCCATATTTTCTAAATGCTTAGAATTATCAAAGATTGCACAAATTATTTGATTAGAAATAGAAGATTATTTTATTTGAATTTAATAAAACAGATTAACTGATACATAAAGTAACTGCTGCTATGTATATTTATAACACATACTTCTTATTTATGAAATGCCCAATAAATTCATATTTTTGTATATATTTAAATACTAGCAGACCTATGCCTGGCATTGCTCGGGCAGTTCATAACACTGTACTTAAATTTCTCTTTTGGCAGTTCATGGTGTTGTACTCAAGTTTCTCTTTCTCTTAAATTATAGTCCCGTGCCTGGCGTTGCTCGGGCAGTTTCTCTTTCTCTTAAATTATAACTTTTAAATGACATTCAGGATTTTCTTCAATGTATTCTGAAAATCTTTCTAGTATAGATACTTTTTCCATTTAAAATATGTCTCTTTTCGTATGTTCCTTTCTTCATCTCTCTTTCTCTATTAGAATTCTGTCAGTTTGTTCGATCTTTTAATGTTTGCAGGAGGAGTTAATCTATCTAAATAGATAGATAGATTAACTCCTCCTGCTAAAAGAGGGAACTATTTCCCTCTTAGTTCCTTCTTAAATGAAATTCCCCTTTAAATCCCTATTTCCTTCTTTAATGAAAAAGGAAACTATTTCCCTCTTTTTTCATAGCTTATTAATTATATGTGTCGCGGCAACCACTGTGCGCAACGGCAACTGGTTCAGTAAATTTTTTTTAGGTAAAAAATTTACAGACAGATATTGGTTAATTTCTAATAATCAATACCTGTCTTTAAACCTTCCTGCGTAAATTCCCTAACAAACAAAAGTTGTTTCATAAAAATCCATTCAGCCGTTCTTGAGTTATAACCGTACATACGCTCTCAGGCATTTCAGATTGCACTTAGCGCCATCTATTGATATTTATTGTCAAAAAATGAATTTCATTTAAATGCAATATATAAAATCAATTTCTAATAATCAATATCTGTCTGTAAACCATCCTGCGTAAATTTCCTAACAAACAAAAGTTGTTTCATAAAAATCCTTTCAGCCGTTCTCGAGTTATAACCATACATACACTCTCAGGCATTTTAGATTTATATATATACTAGCTAAAACCCGCAAAGTTTTGCAGTTATAAATATTTTAGATATTTTAATAAAAGTTTGCTACAATTAATTCGCTTTGTATAAGGGATTTTGTGTTTGAGTTTTTCCAAAAACTTTGACAAATTAAAACTTTTTACCTTAGAGAAGGCAACTTATATAAATAATTGCCCGTGAGTTGGTGTGCCATGCAGGAGGACCCAGGTTCGCGTCCCGGGTGGCGGTACATCACATTACTCTTTCCTTTTTTTTATTTTTTTTTTTTAATTATTATACTGTACATACAATTACTAAACATAAAATTATTTAAATACTAAATATAAGAACATTAATGACTTTACCTAACATAAAAATTACAAAATTAAATACAGATGTAATCATTAGTCCATTGTGGAGGTAGCCTATTTCTATTCAATCTCCTCAACTGTAGTGGTTCTTCTTGGTCTGAAATAATAGTTTTCTCAATTTGTCTGTTTTCCTGCATGCACTCAGTTTCCTCGAGTTGTTTGTTCTCCTGCACATCTCCTCCTCCTCCTGGATTATAACGCTTGATAAAAGAAGTATTTTGATGTAACTTCCGTCCCTCTGGTGTTTCGACTGTTATTGAGTTACCATTTTTACTAGATACTTTGTATGGAGTAGAATAAAACAGTGTTTGCAATTTGTCCGTAATGACGTCTCTTTTCAACAATACCTCATCTCTCACTTTGATTTCGCTAGGTCGACTGTTTCTCAATTTATCAGCGTAATATTTACTCCTTTCTTTCATTTTGTAGTCTCGATCTTTCACTTCTATATTGATAGGTTTTGCATAACTATCCTTATAATCGGGGAGTTTATCCCTCATATCTCTTCCACGCATAAGGTATGCTGGCGTTTTCCCGGTTGTACAATGCAGCGTTGAGTGATAGGCGAACAGATATTTTCTAAGTGCTGATTTTAGGTCTTCCCCTGAGGCTTGGGCGATTCATAGTCTTTTTAATAGCAATCTGTTTTGCCTTTCCACTTCTCCGTTTGCCTGAGGCCATTTCGGCGTGTTCACGCGTAGTGTGACGCTGTTTCTTATACAGAAATCTCTAAACTCGGCACTTTCAAATTGTGTGCCTTTGTCTGCTACCAGTTCCTCGGGCAGACCGAAACGAGCAAATATCTCTTCCAGTTCCTCGATTGTTCTTATCTTGTAATAGATTTCATAATTCTTGCCTCATAAAATCTGCTATAGTAATCAGTTACTAAAAATATATAGATTGCTCCTTGTAATGGTCCTAAAAAGTCAATTGCCACTGTTTTCCATGGGGCGTCTGGTATTCTTGTCATATTTAGTGGTTCAGGTGGGTCTGCTACGCCTACTAATTGACATCCATAACAAGATTTGCAGAATTTTTCCACATCCTTTTCTAATCCAAACCACCATATTTTGTTACGTAATCTTTGTTTCATTTTTACAATTCCTTGATGTCCTTCATTTGCTAATTTTAAAACTCTAATGCGAAGTGCTGGCAGAATTAATATCCTTGTACCTCTTAACACTATATCGTCGATTACACACAGCTCTGTCTTTATTATCTCATATCTTCAGAATTTCATTGGCCATTTATTTTGTTGGATTGCCTTATTGAGTTCTTTCATATTTTTCTCTAATCTCTTCCAAATTCATTGAATGTGGTATTGCTTCTCTAACTACCCATCTTACATGTTGGTTGTCAGAATTACATTTCGTATTCTCCCCTGCTGTGCGGCTTCTGGTGATACTCAACCTTGAAAGTGGGTCAGTGATGTTTTTTTTCCTATTTCATAAATCACTTTAAAACGATATCCCATTAGTCTCATTACTCATCTTTCTATTCTTGTGCATGGTTTGGATCTGGGAGAGAAAATAAATTCTAATGGTTTATGATCTGTTATTATATTAAAATCAGAACCATACACATATAAATGAAATCTTTTGCAAGCCCACACTAAACTTAGTGCTTCTTTTTCTATTTGGCTGTACTTTTGTTCTGTTTCACTTAATGCCCTGCTAGCATATTCAATTATTTTATATTTATTTTCTTGTAGCTGGATGAGTACAGTGCCGAGACCATATGGACTTGCGTCAGCTATTATTGTTGACTTGAAAATAGGGTCATAAAAGCCTAAAGCTTTGGACTCCATTAAAGCTTTTTTTCAAATTTTCAAATGCTATGTCGTGTTCCTTTAGCCATTTAAATAGTGTATTCTTTTTTTATCAGCCGCCTAAGTGGTTCGGTCAATATAGAATATTTGGGGATAAATTTGCTACAGAACCCAACTAGTCCCAAGAAGCTGCTTAATTCCGTTTTTGTTTTTGGTTGCCTAAAATTTCTAATAGCTTCTACCCTGCTTCTTAATGGTTTTACTCCCTCTCTGCTAATTTCGTGTCCCATAAATTCTATAGATTGCTGGGAAATCTTACATTTGCTTGCATTTACAGTTATTCCTATTTCATTTAGTCATTTAAGAAGATTAATTAAATTATTATTGTGTTCTTTTAGAGTTTTACCATGAACTAAAAAATCATCTATATAGACTTCTACCCCTTTTAAATCTTCTACTGCTTGTTCCATTATACGTTGGAAAATTTCAGGTGCGCAGTTGATTCCAAAGAATAATCTTTTGAATCGATAAAGACCATCGTAAGTAGCGAATGTCGTAATACCTCTGCTTTCTTCTTCTAACTCGATTTGATGGAATGCTGATTTCAAATCGATTTCTGAAAACCATTTACTCCCGTTCAATCCTGATATTAAATCACTAATTGTCGGAATTGGATGTCTTTCGCGGACAATGGCTTCATTTGCGGCTCGCATATCTACACACATGCGAAGTTCTTTATTCTTTTTAATCGTACAAACAACTGGGGATACCCATTTCATTGGTTGATTGACTTTTTCGATAATATCGTCCTTAATAAGTTCTTGCAGTCTACTTTTCATTAACGAACGTAACTGCAATGGTATCCTTCTGGCTGTTTGTGCCACTGGCGTAATGTTTCCGTCGATAATTAATTTTAATTTGTAGTTTCTTAACTTTCCGATTTTCTCTGTAAACAGACCAGGATATTCTCTTTTTAGCGTACTTATTGTTAATTCTCGTTCAGTTTCGATATTTCGTAACGGAAGTCCCATTCGCAATATCCCTAAATTTCGGGCGGCGTCTTTGCCAATTATGGGGATACCTCTTCCGTCAACTACATAAAATTTTGATTCTAATTTCTTTCCGTTTTCTAATTGAATAGTCGTATTAAATGCACCCAACGTTTTTAAAGGTTGTTCACTTCCATAGGCAAACAGTCTCTTATCCGATTTTTCGCTTGTTCCTTTTATCTTTTTTAGTTTTAACGATTCCCAGCTGTTTCTATCTAACACATTGCATGTTGCTCCAGAATCTATCAGAAATCTGGTTTTTATACCTCCGATCCACGCGTCAATATTACCAGGATCATCATTCTCTCTTATCTGAAATGTATATTCTTCGATAATGTCATTATTTTCCACTTTCTCCTGAACATTGCGAATCTTTTTGTCTTGTCTTTTAGCATAATTTTTTGTTTTAGTTTTACAACATTTTTCTAAGTGGCCAATTAACCCACATTTCTTACATGTTTTGTTTCTCGCTGGGCACTTCTCGTCACTAGATTTATGACCTCCTAAATTACACCGATAGCAAATTATTTTTTGGTTAGTTTTGTTCGATGGTTTGCTATACGTTTTATTATTAATTCGTCTAATTGCTTGGTCTTTTGTTCCCGCTTCTATACTACCCGCTTGTTTTTCGGATGATTCTAATATTCGTCCGAGTTCTTTTGCTTTTTCCACAGTTAAATTATCGCCTTCTTTAAGTAATTGCCTCCTTAGCTCACTAGAACTACATTTTTCAATCAACTGATCTATAATCATATCGTTTTCGTTTCCTTTAAAATTACAGTTAATGCTCTGAGCTTTTAGGCGTGTAACAAATTGAATTATTGACTCACCTTCTTTTTGCGATAACGAACGGAAGACATGTCGTTCATAAGTATAATTCTTCTTAGGTTGAAATATTTTTGTCAATGCCTGCTTACATATTTCGTATACATCATCATTTGGTGCGTTTTCTTGCCTTGATTCGGCGAGTGTGAACCACACTTCTTGAACATTTTCACCTGCATGATGGAGAAGTAATGCTCTTTTACGGTTTGCGCTTTGGATTCCACTTGCCTCTAGAAACAATTCAAATGACTTCAGCCACCGGTCCCATTTTTGAGATGTTGCCGATTCTTCTCCTGCCGGATCAAATGTTTTAATGTTTGCTTTTTCTATATTCATCTCGTCGCCAATGTTATGATCAATGTTCGTTCAATAATGAGGCTCGAATTCAATCAATAAGACAACTATTTATTATTATATAACTATTCTAAAGATGCATTGTTCTACAGTGGTCTTATGTGACTGACATCTCCAAAGCTCGGCTCAGAAGTGCCATTACAATGGTTACATGTTGCCAACTCTGGCGGTACATCACACACATATACAGATTAGTATTAATTGTAATACAGTATATGCTTGTTATATCATAGTTATATAAAGAAATTAGAAAAATATAAAATAATTGAGTCAGAAATAAAAAAACAACATAAAATTGATATAGTTACATATGGTGCAATAATAGTTGGTACCAGAGATGTTTGGTGCTGGTAGGTTTTTCGATGGTAAGTTACGCGCCTACCATGGTCGTTATGTTACGAGTAACGGGGAATCAGGGTTCGATTCCGGAGAGGGAGCCTGAGAAATGGCTACCACATCCAAGGAAGGCAGCAGGCGTGCAAATTACCTACTCCCAGCACGGGAGGTAGTGACGAAAAATAACAAGATGTTTTTGTTTGTCAGAAAGTGATATGTGCTATATGTCGTCATTATCGCTTGACTGCAAGTTGACAATTTTAATTAATATAAATTTTCAGTTTGGATTAATCTGTTGTTTTCTTTTGGAGAAGGGTCACTGTCCTGTATAGTGACCACCTGTGAAAAGTAACCAGTAAGGTCTTCCGGTCCCAAAGGATGGTCACTTTAACAGGTTTGACTGTATATACAGTTCTTTTAAAATTGGAATTGTATAGAATTCTGAGCATGTTATATTTAAAATGAAAATTTTTTTAATTACATCTTATTTTAACAGTAAACAGTTTATTTAACATTTTAATAAATTACTATTATTAAATAATATCAATTTATAATATTAATAAATAGTATTATTGGTAAATAAAACATTACATAATTAATCAACATATAATGTAAATATATTTTAAGCATTATAAGATGATTGTTACTTCAAAGTAACATTCATTGTTTAAACACATAAGTTGATAGATTTATCAATGATGATGAAATAGTCTTATTTTACAGATTAGCCAGAGATCTGAGCAATATTTAAATAACATGAATTGTCTTTATATTGTCTAATCTTAAAAATTCTAAAGTATTCATTCTGAATTAGACTGTATTGTTCAATCCTCTAATAATAAATTTTATTCTAAATAAAGAATATTGAAAGTATAGAACTGTAATAATCATACTTTCTTCTTTTAACTATAAAATGAAATTAGTTTTAATTACATTTAAAAAAATCAGTTTTATTGAAGTTAGAGAAATTATGTGTGTGTGTATATATATATATATATAATGAAATAAAAAGAAATATATTAAAGCCATAGACATTCTGCATCTAATAATAGCAAAGAGACAAACTAAGCATTATGCCAGAAATAGATCTTTATTTCAGAAAGAAATGCTTTTGACCTTTCTCAATATAGACTGATGAAGACCTGTTGAGAAAGGTCAAAAGTGTTTCTTTCTGAAATAAAGAT
>AYEL01070709.1:0-51726 GCA_000484575.1 Olivierus martensii | reverse complement strand
AAAAAAAAACAAGTTTTTTATAATATAAAGTAACATCAAACCCAGTTTATTCTTTTAATAAAATCAAAAGGAGATATACAGTTTATAAATATTTGAAAAAATTCTTTAATCAAAAGACTAAAGAATTATATTATTATTATTTATACAAACATATATTATTAGCTTACAAACAGGAAGTATTCCTGAAAAATGCTTGTAAATCAAATGAGGTCTAAATCACCATTAATTCCCATTACAAAATTAAAATGCATTCCTGAGTCTAAAAATTTCAATTATTTTTCATTGAAATATCATTTAATAATATATAAATGATGATAAAATTATTTCAATACTTAATATTAATTGTTATAAACAATTTAAAAAATGCAATTAAACAGGAATTTTTCCCTAATAAATAAATAGATTGGCTATTAGCATGGAAATATTGTGTAGACTTTTGTCTGTACATACTATATCATAAAGCTTTTATCACTTAGAATATTCAGGTTCAATTCCAAGTCCTATATCTCCACATTTTAGAAATCTGAATCTATCCTATCAATCTCTATTCTTCAAAATCTTGTTTATTATTATTATTTTTTAATTCCACTTTTGAATCATCAACTAATTATTAAGTACCAAAGCCCATTTAAGTGATAAATACAGGCCTAACATACTAATAGAAGAATCAACAGAATTGTTGAGGAAGATGGCCAATGGGCCAGATTCAGACCTAAATCTCGAATAAATTTCTTTAGTAGTAGGACTGGGATTTGATCACTAAGCTTGGATTGGATGTGCCAAAGCATTTCCATATGTCCAATCCAACCTTCATTTTGCACTTATGGCTGACAAGCACAGTCTGCAGTGAGCTCTAGAATAACTATTTGTTAATCTCTGATTGAAAGGTGGCAAAAATACTGGAAAGAAAAATGAATAGTCTCTGATAAAAGTTAATATTTGTCTTTAGCAATTTTATATTTTTTGCAAGAAAATAATAATCATAATAATGGCTAAGAGTATATATCAAAAACCAATGATATAATTATACAATACTAACATTTTACTATCAATAAAACAAAGTAAGCATAACAGAAGCATATAAATTCAATAAAAAACTGTCATTTTGTAACATTCAGATGAGAGCTGACATTCCTATTTGTCTGTTGGATGGCTATGTGGTAAACCTTTGTCTGTTGGATGGCTGTGTGGCTTATCATCTGGAGAATCTCAATTCCACCTCCAGATTTTTTCAGGAAGAGTTTGGATCTGGTCTGATGAACCCTATCATAACTTGATAGGGTCAATCCTCACCACAAAGTCGACAAGATTAGCCACATGGAAACATTTTGGATTTTGATCAAAAGACACAGGATTGAGACTATATGTTATCCCTTGAAAAATTTATGCAGATTCCACGCAGCATAAAATAAGATAGATGATGATATTGGTACTTTTTATATTATTCTACATTAACAATGAATAGTTATTTTGACTTCTGAAACTACTTCTTATAAATGACTTCTTGTTATAAATTTCTTGTAAAAATAGGGATAAAAGCTCATAAATCAAGTCTTAAACAAGGGTTTACTTATATCAGTGGTTCTCAATCGTTTTTCTGTTGAGGAACACATTTTAATATTTTAAAATTTGGCAGCAAACGTAAATATTTTAAATAATAATTTAGATTTAACAATGAATTTTTATTAAGAAATTTATTTATTTTTATTTATTACATTCAGATTACAGATATACTCGTACACCAGATCATTAAATGGCAGCCTTTCATTAACTTATAGTGCCATCTGCAGATTTCGTAAATGGCAGCCTTTCATTAACTTATAGTGCCATCTGCAGATTTCATTTTTTAGAGAAACTATAATTTTAATTTAATTTTTATTCCTTAATTTTTTAATTATGAATAACGACAAAAAATTTTGGTTGTCACAGAAATTCGAGGGTTATATTTTTCTAACTTTATCCTATTTATAGGATCTGGTACAGTGGTTCGACTTCAAAAGGATATCCAACCAACCACGTTTCACTATACATATATATGATTCATACAATTACATAAATACAATTCATTCTTAATATTTTGCATATGATTCATACAATTACATACATACAATTCATTCTTAATTTTTTGCAGCACTCCATCAAAGATTTGGCAGAACAGTGGTTGAGAACTATTGACTTATATTGTCTATGTGAAAAAATTTCTAATAATGATGACATATATAATTACAATTCATTTAACAAATAAAAGAAATTATTTTAAATGCCAATAATTTATTAGACTATTTTATTACAAAACTTGGAGATGCAGACATAATTTAAAAAATATTTATTTTAAACAATTTTAAATAAAATTCATCTATAAAAGAATATAAACAAAATTATTAATCAGAAATATGGCAATTATTCATATTCTATTAAAATATGAATGGAAAAAATTCACTATAAAATTTGGAAGATTTGACTAATTAAAATTAGACAAGTTTATTTTTAGTGACAACTAATTTATTTAAAGAATCACTTCCATGATTATCTCTAATTAAACTCATAATATATTAAAGGTTCTATTGTTTGATAATAAAACTGACATTTGAATAATCAATATTCTATAAAAAAAAAATAATATATAAATGGCATTATAATTCAAAGTATTAATTACAGGAATAAAGACAGAAATATTATTTCTGAAATATTTAGGAATATGTTCTGACATCTCTACAATTAATTTTTAAATTAATACTATTGTATTTCAATAGATTAATTATGTAAACATGGAGAATAGTTAAGAAAATAAATAATTACCTGGGCTTGATTAAGTACTGGTGTAACTGAATCAGATACATAAATAATTCTGCCAGTATCACAAGCAACAACAAATAAAAATCCATCTGCAGCCTAAAAAAGAAAAGAACAATATTACTACTACTAAATATTTTTAAGATTTTAGCTATGAAATGAAAATTTAATTAATTTATAAAATTAATAATATATACTTCTAAAATAAGATGTTTAAGTTCTTGGTCAGTAAGAAAAGATGGTTTGTATGTCCCATCACTACTTGTATTCCCAGTCCCTAAATTAATAATAAAAAAACAATTAATTAATTTTATATAACAACAAATAAATTTAATGTAATAAAAATATAATTTTACTTTCAAAACTATTTCTATTACTTATATTTTTAGAATAAATTACTGTAGTTCAAATTCTTTAAATATTTTAATGATTTGAACAGTTTAAAGGTATTAATAAATCAATATAGAATATTTTAAATATAAAAATATTATGTAATGATATTTATTAACTTACTACTCTCTCCAACTTATGCATTTTAAAAAAATATTACTACTAATATAATAATATTTTTAATTTTAATTGAATTTTTAATTATTAAAAACATCCATCAATTCCATAAAAAAACATAACAATTCTATATTGATATTTAATATTACAGCTTGACTGCAATCTCAATTTATAAGAATTCAAAATTACTACTACAATATAAGATGCATATCTTTGGTAGACTTGTTAATTTAAGCATTCATATAAACTTATATATAAGTGCTTATAAATAGTATATACAAGTGTCAATTTAACAGTCAAATGATAGAAATCAATGTATTACATATTAGCAGAGGAAAAATTAATAATTTTGTTTTCATTTTAATGTTTCTTATGTTTTATGTTTTTTTACTTAACTTTTTATAAAACTTTTACTTCATTTTATTTTAATATACTTTATAGAAGCATCATCCTAATTATAATTATATTGAATTTCTATGGAGAAAATCTTAATTTACATAAATCTGAAATTATGTACATGCCTTAATAACATATCCCTCACATAAATCCTGATACTACTATACTATCATTAATGTTGCTATTTATAGATACTAGAATTATTGTGCATCATAATAATCAATATAATATTGTTATTAATTTTATAGCATTCCAATTTTTTAAGAAATGTTTTTGCTATAGATTTTATTATTATTACAATTAATCCTTATCTGCTATTATTTTAAATAAAACAAAGCTTTTTAAGGATTAAATCTTATATATTTTTTAATTCACTAAAGTCATTCTATTTTCATTTGTGAATAAAAGTTTGTGAGATTTATATAAATTGAGATTTATATTTTCACTCATGAATAAAAATAGAAGATTTAATCCTTAAAGAGCTTTGTTTTATTTAAAATTTTCTATCTGGTGTGTGCACTTGTAGAGGTTTATAAGAAATTTTCAGGAGTATTCTTTTTAATTCATCATGTCTGTTGTTTGAGGTGAATGCTATTTTTCTTTACTGATAAAGAAACATCATTAAAAAATTTGGAGATTGATGATCTATATAACAGAGTTTGGTTTGTTTATTTCTATCATAGTAATGTCATATTATCATCCTAGTAATTATATTACTTGAAAAGGTATAGTAATGTCTTGTGGTATCATTATCATAGTGATAGAACAGTAAATCATTGCTCTGATGAGATTATAGAAGATTAAATAAGACAAAACTCCAGTCACATCATTGATCAAGCAAAGTGATCCTAGCCAGAGTAATTTTATAACATGAACAATATTTCTTTAAATATATATTACCAAATTTCCAGAGCTCTAAAACAAGTTAAACTAGAAGAACAGAAAATAGAAGAAAGAATAGAATAGAATCAAAGAACTGCTTACAAATGCAAGCAGTTCTTTGATGCTATTCTTCTAGATTAACTTGCTTTAGAGCTCTGGAAATATATTTGAGCACTAGCTGATATATTTTGATAAGCAGGGATATTTACAATTGTCTTAAAAATATATTATTTCCATTTATATCTTGTTGATATTATGAAAGCAAAGAAAATTATATATACACTGAAATAGTGGTCAGTTAAAAAAAAAACATTCTGAAATATTAATACAGATTTATTCTCCTATGTAACCTAATCCTGAATTGTGCTTGAAATATATAAAATTTGTTTTACAGCTGTTTTATGAGAAGAAAACATATAATATAATTTCATTATACTACTGATAACTTATTTAGTGTTAGGAGAGTTCAAAAATAGAGTCAGCAAAAACCAATGATATAGTAAGAGTTTGGACTAAAATGTATAAAAAAACTAATAATCTCAAAACACACATCATCTCTATTTTGTTTAAAGCAAAAATTAGCCAAGAAAAATTAAAAGGTTATAACTGTACAATAAACATTTTAGTAATGATATACTAGTAGTCCTTAATTTAGGACCATCTCAAATTATGAATATTTGTTTTTGTGATGGTGATATAATCAGTAAATATCCTGATTAGTCAATGCAATTCCAAGGATTCAAATCTCTGACCCAATAGAGTCTGATACATGAAAAGAATCTTTTTTTTATAGTGTATATATAAACTTCCACTTATATAATGACTATATATCTAGAAATAAGCCTTATTCAAAGTGGAAAAACATAATTTTATTACAGAAGTACTTTCGACTTTAAAAGGACATCATCAGTTTTATGTTTTTTCATAAAACTGATGACGACCTAGATATTATGATGATGAATTCTAGATATATGGAATCTTTTTTTTTTATATCTGGTTTTTGTAATTTTATGATCTTTATTGTTATTAATATAATGCATAGTGTCATAATAGTAAACATTAGTAGCCAGAAATCCATAAGTTTTGGACACTTCTGATATCCAAGCTAAATCAGACTTATGATGGCAGGGCTTGAACTGAAACCAAAATATAGTCATAAGTCAAGGACTACCTGTATTTCACTTCTGAACTGAAAATTGCTTACAAGAGCCATTTACTAATTTTTCTTTTATATTTCTGAATTGAATGTTAAATATTTTTACATATATTAGTATATATAATTTATTAAACAATAGTTCTTACATATTATAAACAAATAAAAATTCTAAATATAAAATATGCTGTTTATTTCATATTATCATAAAGATATAATGATATTTATGATATTTTTTTACTTGTTTTAATTAATTTTACAAAAATTTATAGTGTCAAAGAGTAACATAATTAAAATGTTTATATTTAGTCAGTATGAAAACTAGATAAAGTCACAAGTGAAAATTTAATAAATTTTTTGAAATTTAAACACTGACCTCTTGTAGCAAATACAGAAAGTATATTTTACTAGAAATCACTATTAAGGGATATTAATATAAAAGCTTATTAATAATTGCTACAATTATTAATAAGCTTTTATTAAAAAATATAAAAATTTTTTAATTTTTTTACACTTAAATGAATGCATCACATTTTGGATTTTGTGACTAGATTTTAAAAAGTTTTTCAGCCCATTACTGATATATTAGTAAAACAATCATAATAAAAAATTTTATGTAATATTATTTGGATGAATAAAATCATTATTTATAGTAATATTGTCATTAATATTATAATTTTTTATCTTTACAATCATGTTGACTTTTTTATGCATTTCATGTTAACAGACTGGTTTTGTTAAAAATATTACATATATTTTATTTTTAAACACAATTTTTTTTCTACAAAGCTATATAAAATTATTTCAGTATTCCAGTTTATATTAATATAGTCGGACCCCATTAACATGTGGTTTTACTATGGCTCTCTTGATAAACAATCGCTTGTGATATCACTTCTAGACATCTTAGCTGCATGTTCAACCATTTTGTATTTGTCAAATCATAGAAAATTCATATCAATGTTGGAACTTATATTATCTCTCAATTTATATTAATAATGTAACTCGCGGTTCACTTAACCCACTGTTTAGTAATCGTGGACCTCGATTACCGCATGTTAACAGGATCTAACTGTATCTTTAGATAACAGTATTTATAAACTACAATGATTTGACTTTAACATATTATTTAGTCTACATTTTATTTTGATAGAACTTTATTAGTTTTATAGTGAAATAAAGTACTTTATTGCTTGACTTATAGATCATATTCATTGAAATTTCTTTCTTTTTAAAATAATATAAGAAAATTCCTAAATACAATATATGACTCTAGAGGCATTTTAAAGATTTACCAGAATCTGAAGTAATTCTTAATCTAAAATAAAATATGTAACTTTATATTCAATATTCATATTTTAATGCCAAAATTAGCATAACTACAGTATTTGAATTAGTTTAATTTTGTGAAGTATACTTTGAAAATATTTACATATATTGTAATATTTCAAACTTTGAATTTTAACAATTCAAACAACTCTTTCTCTCCAAAGTAGAATGATTTAATGAGAGTTCATTATAATTAATTTTAAATAAATATAAAAATAATAAAATAGATAAGCATTTATATTGATATAACTATTGTAGCACTAAAATAGGTGTGAGAGAATTTTTTCTATAGCAGTTAATAATGAATTTATTTTTTTCAATTTTGTTGATCACTGTAAAAATGCAATAATTGACTATGTCAGCCTACAATGCTTCTTCAGTTCCTAGTTTGTTTCAATTCAAGAATATTTACTGAAATATCTACAATGAAATCCCATATGAAGAAATTCACTTAAAAAACATATTCACTAAGTTTTTTAACTGCATATTTGAAAAGAAAAAAATAAATTACTGATATCTATAATTCATCACAGATTGTAAATTGATAGATAAAGATAATAGAAAAAGAAGTACAAAGAGATAACAATAAATAAAAGCCTTTTTTTCGAAGTGGAAAAAAGAGAGATATAATTTATTACGGAAGTACTTTCGACTTCAGTAAGTCATTGTCAGCCATACATAAAATTTATAATTCGAATACATCGTTTTTGGAATACAATGTTCAGAATATCTGATTCAGAATATCTCTATCAATATGATATTCTGAACATTGTATTCCAAAAACGATGTATTCAAATTATAAATTTTATGTACGGCCGACGATGACTTACTGAAGTCGAAAGTATTTCCGTAATAAATTATCTCTCTCTTTTTTCCACTTCGAAAAAAAGGCTTATTTATTTATTGTTATACCATTAATACAAGTGGAAGTTTATTTATACATTATTAATTTGTGTTGAGCCAACAACTTCCATCATGTCTTTATCCAACTTTCTGAAGTACAAAGAATATTAAGAAATAAGAAACTTCCATATTTCTTGAAAGAAGCCTGGGTTAAATCACCTAGACCCCAAAGATTATTTGCTTTTATCAAAAAATTAAAAAAAAAAAAAAACAAACAAACAAACAAACAAATACCCAAAAGAAGCAAGGCCAGTTGAAGAAAAATTATCGGCTCCAACTTATTATTTAGTAAAAAGAATAGCTAAATGGTGTTCCAATAAATTGAAAGACTATGAATGGGCTATATCCTCATCTAGAGACCTGATTGATAATCTGCTAGAAGTAGGACCACTACCAGAGGAAATAATGGAAGTATTTGATTTTAAGGCACTCTATCCATCAATCAAACTTGAACCAGCTTGCTTACTACTGTATAAATTTTTGTTGAAACATCTACTGAAAAAGCAATGTGACCCAGACCTTATCAGAAATATTTGCCATCTTATAATCCATAAGTCATACTTCCTCTATAATAATATCTTCTACTTACAAACCATTGGAGTGCCGATTTGGCAGCCCCTTAGCTGGAGTACTAGCAGAGCTGGTGGTAAGACACAAAGAAGAAGTTATAATGCCACCATTAAAAAATCATATTAAACTATATAAAAAGTATATTGATGATATACTAATTATAACAGAGAGAGGCAATCATATTCCTAATCTAGATGAAAGATTATCTGATCTAACGTTAGGGCTGAAGCTTGTTAAACAAAAAGAGAGTGATCCTGAGATACAATACCTCAACATAAAGATCAAGATATTCTTTGGTGAATATAATTTAAGCATTTTAGAAAAGACATTTATATGCCATTATTCATTAAAACAGACGCAAAAGAGCTATGGTCGTATAAAATGGCTGCATTCAGGGCATTGCTCCAGTGAATTCCAATTCATTGCACAACAACGACAAATATAAACAAAGAACTGGATTGGATAAAAAAGCAAGCACCATGGGTACAAAGAGAGTACCATTACAAGGTTATGGAAGAAAATATAGGACAGTTAAAAGAAATAAAAAAGAAACAGAGCTAAATGTTAAGTCGACCTACAACATTGACATGAATGAGATTATTCTAAGATATAGAAGAAATTTGGAAAGAATTACCAGATATAAGCTTGCTTTCAATAGAAAGTCAATAGAAGAAACACGTTGTTCAATGTATTAAGAAATGATAAAGATAAGATCAATCCCTTCTTTCATCCAGATGTATACGAAATACTGGCACTAGATAGAGATATCAACCAAACAGGTCAAATATATAGGTTATATGAGAAGAATGTTAAAGAAAAGAATATCTGAACACAAAAGAGATATCCAAAATAATGTGAACACGACGGCTTTAGCACAAAGCGTTAGTAAGTGATCTGGACATAGACTGGGTCAACGCGAAATTAATTTTAAAAGAAAACAATCCTAGAATAGGTAGAGTAGCTGAAACAATGACCATCTTTGATAAGAGGAATGCCAACTCTAAGTCCATTAATAAATTAGATCTTGTTACTGTCAACAATGCATGGAGATGGTGCACAAAGGGGAAAATAAAGTCTTTCCAATTAAGACTATTCAAAATTATATATTATATAGTATATAAACTGTTTGGAATTTAATTTTGTGAGATCCTGGAGACCCCCAAACGGAAAATTACAATATGCTAAATTATTAAATATATTTCACAAGCTTGTGTGAAGTTCTGGAGACCCCCAAACGGCACTCCCTTGTCTTATAGAAATAATATGAAATTATGTTAAAATTTAAATTAAAAATTAAACGAAAAAAATTTGTTTAAAAATAATAATTAATTAATAAAGACTGATCAAGATAACATTAACAGGGAACTTTGAATAAGTTCGCTAGTTCTTTGTCCATCTGTGGACAAGTTCCTTCTCCATATGGATGGAAAGAATAAATAAATACGAGTTCCATGTAAAAGAAGAAGAAGAGGGGGTCAGACATGAGTCAGTTTAGTCAGAGAGGATAAGAGGGGGTAGTTTTGGAGAGTCAAAGAGATAAGTCAATAATTTTGTTATTAGAAAACAACAACGATGTAAGTTTTGAGTGACGAGAAAGCAACTCGTCCCGTCGCGTCGGGCAGCCAACGGACGCGAGGATCGATGTAGTTAACACACCATTAAACATCACAAGTAGCTATGCCTTGACTTGTGTCCGACATAGCACTTTGATCCGGAGTTACTTCGTGCCTACATTGATGCACTATAACATAATAATAATTTAAAAACTTATAGCTAAATTACTATCTATATTAAATATTACTTAGGTTAAACACAGTTTTTAACATATTTTTTGTTTTAATTTTAAGAATTTCATAGAACTATATATATATTTCTAGTTTCATATTTGAACCTAGAAGTTATTATTATAAATTATAAATTAGTTGTTATAAATTAATTTTTTAAAATCATATTAATCTATGTTTATAATTATATATATAAATATTTCATATATAAAACAATAAAATAATAATATTTCAGGCATATGAAAAAAGATTCCCTACTTGTAAAATGATTCCAGTATTTTTAGGAAGTGATATATTATCAGAATATAAAAGTGAAGATGGAGCAGTTTATATTATTGAGCGTCGGTGCAAATTAAATGTTGAAGCACCATATTTATTAAAAAAGGTAAAATAATATAATTATTACAATAAATTAGCTTTAATTTATATTTCAAATTCAGTGATAAAGCATTTATTGAATCAGATAATCCAAATGCTGATATCTAATGTATTTCACTAAAGATCAATATTGGCTTTGATTAAAACTGTATTGTCCAGGAGGGACATTTTTAAGAATCAATTTCCTTATAAATGAAATAGTTAAAATTGAATTATTTATTTTATTTATTTAAGCACTCAGTATAAATAATTTGATTGATGAATTCTGTTATCCTGCTAAAATCTATAGTTGCTAAAAATATATAAAAATGCAGTAAGGTCTATTGTAAAGAAATTGCTTTTCTTTTATTAATTTAGTAAATTAAATGAATTGAAATTTTTTTTAAATACTGGATTATTGTTTTCCTATGAGATAATTATCCACAGATAGTATACTAAAACTTGAATTTTTTAATAAATTTATTATTTTATCATTTAACATATAATTTAATTTTTATTAGTATTTGTTAGCATTTTTTATATATTTCTATACATAAAAATATATTGAAATTAATAAAAAAATTCATAAGATATTTTCTTGTTTTCATCTCTATATCTATAACACTCACTGACTCATCACTAATATCTATAAAATGAGCAATCTAGGGAATCGAGGTTTGTATTGTTAGTATTTATATAGAACTTTTTATCTAAAAATATAATTCAAACATGTAAATGCTTAAAAAAAAAACATGTAAATGCCCAAATCATTTTCTAGTGCATTTCACTAGAAAGAACATATAGGAATTGTGATTGGCATATTCAGTTTTTATCTACGAAACATTAACCATTAAGATACAGATCATTTTATGAAAGTTTTTGATGCTCTTTTATGCAGCATTGAAATGTTTTCTTAGTTATATTGGATAGAATCTATTATAGTTTGATTGATGGAATATATTGGACTTATTCTTTGATTAATTTTTTCTCGTCTAAAAAAATTTCCACAATCAGCAAATTAAAATCATTTTTTAAATTTTGAGAAATTTTCTGTCTGTTATCCTAAAGAAAAATTTATTACAGCTCCTCTGATAAAATTTGTTCAACTTATTCTCCATATTTTAAAAAAAATTTTTTAAAAGAATCTCATGATTTTTCAAATTAGATGACCCAATTTTGGCATCCCGACATCTTTTAACAGCGCCTACTCTCCGCGATCCTCACAATTTAATGAATATCCATATTATAAAAAATGGGTTCTATGTAATGTTAGGTTGACTTATATGGCTATATCTGTATTTATATATAATATTCTGATGATTTATTGTATGAAATTGAAGTTGGTATATTGCTATAGCAATGTAATTTAATTTAAAAATTGTTAAGAATGTTTTGTGCGTTCTTTAGAATTCTTTATGTTAATGTAATCTTAATGGAAGCTAATGAGGATTTGAAATAAATCGAAAGTGCTTCTTGTTCTTAGTGATTGTTATTTATTCATTTACTGTAATTCCTGCCTTAGTGCTGTTATTAGTGAATTCATCACAGATATAATTTTTGCAGAAAATATAATACAATATTACTAGTGACAGTCACATTTTGTTTTCTCATATTCTACTAATTAAAATTTTAAGCATATCAAATTCTACCTTCAAATTAAATAAAATTAGCTAGAATTCTATTTTTCCTTATGGCTACATCCGATTTTAATAACTTTTCATTGCTGGCCAGATTAGTCACAAGGAAATGCATCAGCTTTCTATCCAGAGAACCTAGAATTGACTCATTTTTAAATCTTAGAAAATTTTCATAAGGGATCTCGATTTGATTTGTAAATCCCAACTTCTCTGGTCCTATTGATTTTAAGATTGATATGACAGTTATAGTTTGACTTGGAATAGTTTCTGCTAGTTAGGAATTGTCAAATAAGTAGGAAGTGATATTAAAATTTTTAAATAATGTTGTTTATTTTTGCTAGAAATATATACATTCCATTATTGTTTTTATCTATTATTTTCTTTAGTTATAATTGTATTAAGTGTTGGCAGGAGAAAGATGCATGCTTTCCTCACAGTAAAGAATAAACAATATTTATTAAGCATTACTATATATATTTTTTAATTTGTTGAATATTCTGATTTTTATAGTTAGGAAACTTAATTTCCATTTATAGCATTGTACTTATGGAGAAATCATGTTTCAAGTTAAAATGGATTTAAATTACAATAGAAAATTTTAAATGTAATCCCATCATAAGTAGAGAGTTTTTGTACAGTCAAAGTGGGGGGAAAAATCTTATGACTGTTAATATTTTCAAGCAATGTAACAAGGAAATTCAGTGAAAAATTCATATAATAATAACAATGATATAAAATAATTTTTTAGCATTGTAAGAGAACAGTGTAAATAATTCTTTGATTAAAAATTCCTAAAAGTATTCCTAAAGTTTGTTTATAAGCTGAAAAGTTTATAAATTTACTCTTATAATCATTGTATAGTTACTGTATAGAAAATTCTCCCCTATAATGATTTAACTATCATTTAAATTTTTTTTTGTATAATTTTTCAAAAATAAAAAAAATAAAATGACACATTTGTATGTAAAAAGTTCATAACTAGATGCTGATAATTGGAGAACTAACTGTAATTCTAAATCTTATTGGTTATATAATCCTAATAATATTTACATTTACATTGTGATGATTCAATACCGAGAAACAAAGTTTTGATGATAATTAATTTACAAGAGACCAAGAAGTGATGTCTGTATTTGATTATGAGTCCTTCTATCTCACGATAAAGATAGAACCTGCCTGTCTCAAGCTATACAGATTTATGTTAAAACATCTACCTTCCAAGTCTAGTAAGGAAATAATCAGGAACATTTGCCACCTGTTGTGTCACGAATGCTTGTTGTGATTTCTTGTGTTATTAGAAGCAGCAAAACTCAGTTGTTTACAGATAATTAATTTTGTAATAGCTATCAAAAATTACTGTAATTATTCCATATATTAAACATTTCAAATTTAAATGATAATCTCTTTCTAATTCTAGTAGTTTTTGTCTAAAAAACATTGAAAACCATAAATTGCTTGTAGATACTCATTATGTTTAATAGAATAAAATAAGGATGCAATAAATGATGATGCTAAAATCTGATTAGTATCATCATTTATTCATTTGTTATTCTACTGAAAAACCATAATTGATAGAACTATATGAAAGAGGATAAAATGATAAAAATGGCCTTAATAAATGTACTGATATATCTAAAATTTTGTTTTTCTTCATATAACAAAAACAATTGCAAACATTACCATTTAATAAGGATCTTTTCTCTATTTTCTCTAAACTATGGCCTTAAGATATATATACTCCATGTACAAAAACTTTTTTATTTTTATCCAACAAGAAGTAAGTACTAATCGATTAGTTTTGTCAGAAAAAAAATAGCAGTGTACTTTTTCATAAAAAAAACACAAAAAATATTTTATTTACAATACATTTATAACACAAATAATTCTTGATTTACAAAGCCATCAACTTATGAATATGATGCACCAATCAATAAACACTGTGATTGGTAACAGAATTAATATGCTTTCACAAGTCCATGTGCTATAATCTGATGCTTTGAAAATATATTCATTTTGTGCCTATTTCCTTTAGCTTTGTGTTTGCTAAACTTATAACAATATTGTATTTTGCTATAGTATATAATGGTAGCTAACAGTTGATAAAATTGACTATCTCTAATTTGTAATCACATTGACTTATGACCTGAGTAATTCTCGAAACTCCATAATAAATAGGAAAAGTGACTGACATAAAAAAGCAACTCTGCCTGAGAAATTTTATTTCAAATAGAAATATTTTCAGCCTTTAAATAAAGGTATCATTAACTATCTCCTGATGATCTTATGGAAAGTCAAAAACATTTTTGTTTAAAATAAAATTTCTGGAGCATAACTGTTTTTTTTCCTATATTACTTATTATGTCAGGAAGAAGGATAATAAAGAACTGACTGAAGTTAATATTGACTATAATTTCTTTAATTTTGCAATTTTTCATATTCATGCCAGAAAATAGTAGAAAATTACACTTATAAGTAAAAAATACAATGTTTAGAAAATGTAAATCTCTTGGAAAGGTATTTAGAATAAAAGAAAACAGCTCATTTTAACTCTAACAGTTTGATGCTTTATTTTATACAATAGTTATTGTAACACTGAAAGTCAAATACAACTAAGAATTATAATAGAATAATATCTTCTATTTATTTGAATTCTTTATACAATAGTTATTGTAACACTGAAAGTCAAATACAACTAAGAATTATAATAGAATAAGAATTCAAATAAATAGAAGATATATCATCATCATTTCATTATCTATAGACAATGATAATAATATTGAATTTTAATTTATAAATTTCTATATTTATCAATATTTAAGCTGTCACATAAATCTGAATATTTTATTATTACTTTTTCGAATATAATAAATTATCATTTTTCTTTTTCAAAAATAATTTTAAATAGACATTATAGATGCCTATTTAACTAAATTTGCCTAACTATAGATTACAAAGAAAAACAAGCTGTATAGCTCTTTTCTGATGAGCTTATTTTTTTTTGTGAATTTTAAATAATTTTATTAGATATACTTTCTTTATTATTATGTTCTCTTTCTTAAACAAAAATCATTTATTATTTTAATTATAATTTTTTTGAGTCAATAAAGAAAAAATATATTTAAAACCAAAATAATACCCTTTATTAGATTTAAGATTTAAAAAAGTTCCAGCTAACTAATGAAATAAAAGATTAAAAAAATTTCATAAAAAATAATAAATGAAAGAAGAATTTTCTAATTTGTTTTCATATTTTTTATATTAATTCATGAATATCTGATATTCTGAGTTTTTTTTAATTTTGTATATTTATTGTATAGTATTTGGCTCTAAAGATTTATTGACAGATGCTGAGAATATATGTGATTTTTCTGTTTACATTCTTATTTATCACAATAACTTTTAAAATAAATGAAATTAATAAATTATATATAAATAAACAAATGCAAGCTAAAAAATAAAATAAATTATGCCAATTGTATCTTAATAATAATAATAACGAATTTAATAATTCTTTTTAAATAAAGTAACATCAGAGTTCAGTGATATCAGCCTCATGTAGCTTGTTTATTATTGAAAATTGAAATAGCCTCATAAGACTTTCCTACCAGTTAAAAAAAATTTTAAGGTATGTAAATGTTAAAAAATTAATTTTCTATTTCAAGAAAACTGAACATTAATGGATATGGTAGATATTACAGTAATTCTGTTTATTATATTTGAAACATAATTAAAATTTACACCAACAACATTGATATTAATATCTATACAAGAATAGCATATTTTGCTAATCTTGTATAGATTTTAATATCAATGCTGAGAATATATGCAGTTGTATAAATGTAATATAATACAAGACTGTATTGTTTAATATATTTTTTGACTGTACACCTGTCCGTATTCTTATAGGTTTTGCAAAAATACTGTGCAAATGAAAATTGTGTAAATCGAGACTAACATTTGTATAGAAATGTTCATTTTCTACAAAGACGTTAGCATTGATTTAAATGATTTTTACACATTTACAAAATATTTTTGTAGAACTAATCATGTATAAAGAGGATAGGTTTAATTGTATTTATGGAATTTGAAAAAATAAAATAAAATAAAACTAAGAAGTTAAATACAGTAATATAAATAAACTTAATCATAATATTCCATTTTATATAAGTAATTGCTAAAATAAATTATTTTTAAAGTTTTACATAGTCTAAATTTGTGTTAGTGAATACAGGTAATGATATCAAGAATACTTTTGAAATAAATTCAAAGCTAAATAAATTTTTTATGCATCATTATTTATAAAAATATTTTATGCAGCTAAAATTATTACGGTTATAAATAATTTAAGTACTAATTCATGTAAACTGGTAACAAATTGATTAAAGTTGTAACCAATATAATTTTCTAAAGGAAATAATTCAAATTATCCTTTCCGTGTTTACTTTACTCCCTTTTACACTGTCCAACTTTGTTGCCTTGGTAACGGAGAGAATAGACACAACAAGGAAAAGCTTGGTCATATTAAAGCAAGAGGTGCATGCCTAATATCCACAACGCAACCGAACGGTAAAAGAAACGTCAAAAATTTAACGCAAAACGAGTTACCGGTAGATTTTACATTGTTTTTTTTTTTAAGCAAAAACGACAGCCGATCGAAAGTACGTCGCTCTATTAAACAATTTTTCTTTATCGCTTTAACGATGTTAGGTATTACGAGAAAATACGCATTAAAAACGGGAAAAAAGTTAGACGAAATCGGAATTTCTGGTCGAATTCGAACTGTCGAGATGTGGCTAACAAACTGGCAGACAAAGGAGGGGTTATGATGGCGCCAGTGAGCCGTTACACTTAATGTATGCAGCACGCAACAATTTTTCATCCCCTTTCACTTTACGCGACTGTCGATCGATAATTTCAATATAAAAGGGACAAGTAAAGTGAATTCCAGGTACTTCTCTTCTCAATTAGTTCGTCACACTATTGGTTAACGTCGGATGGAGACGAAATTAAAAAAAAAATATCGACAGTTTCCACAACTCTCATAACCCACCTCTCTCCGTATACAAATCCTGGAAAAGGTATGGTATATAGATACTTTTAGCGAATTAAATCCGATAGAACGCATTGCAAAAAAAGGTAAAAAAAATGTATCGAATTTAACGCTGGAACATAAAAGTTACAACTTGAAACAGCCTAAGTGGTGCGGTAAAACACTGAAGAAGTTATAAAAATAATATAAATGTCCGAAATAAGATTGGATATACTTGGCATAGGCGCTTAATGAACATTCATCAATAATTCTCTCGTTTGTAAGAAATTTTGTTACCGCACGTCGGAGATGTTTGACACGTAACGACATTGCTTCAGTTTCAAATGATAAATGGGATTGCTTTAAGTCTCGCACTAGAGCATCCGTCAATGTCTAAATCGGCCATTTTTGACCAAAAGAAATTCTACTAAACATTTATTACTATAAAACTTTCAGTTTTTCTCTCTCTCTCTTTTTTTTTTTTTTTTGACCGATCTTACGTTATATAACATATACAGCTGTGCAATAAAACATAAGGTAATTCTATAAATAATTAATGTACAAACCTCGTAGACTTTTCATGTGAGCAACGGCCATCCGCAGGATGGTTAATTTATCAGGTTTTCGGGCTAAGGCGCTACAAGTGGGAACCATGTCGGACAGTTCTGTGATATAGGCGGTCATCTTGTTCCTTCTCCTCCTTTCGATTTCGCTATGATTTTCCCTGTAATGACAAAATAACACCGGTCAATCAACCGACGGAAGGTCGAAAAAAGTCACGCAAAACGGCCAGTTTGCATAGTTATGAATATAACTACGGCTGCAATGGACTGGAAACATCGATTTAAAAATAAATAAAAGGTCTTTCGTATGTGTTTCGGACTGAAAGACAAGAAGACAACGTGCTAAAGAATATGTTCTGACATTACGGAAAGGGATAGGGGGAAGAGGGAATAAAAGAAAAAAAACCTATCGATTTTCCATTTATGCGCGTTAAACTGAGAAAAGACAACTCCAGTTCAAATTGTCGCGTCTATCACGTAGTGTCATGTACTGCAACAATGGCCGAATTTTCATTTCGCAAATGTGCTCCATTTGCTTATATTCTTGCGCGTGTAGTCGGGATAGCGACGGAAGCGGAGTCTTATGCAGATCACGTCTACCATTTTCTCCCCCAAGTGGAAACAACATTACCGACTACTATAGCAAATGGAAGGGTTGATTGTGTGTGAAATCACAGCATTTTCGGGGGAACGCGTTACATTTCTACTACAGTTGTATCGGGGATCGACCGATCTAATGTTTCCGTTATGTCTGAAAGAAAGAACAGGAAGGGGAGGGGAAAAAAACCGGAATTTTTCCGTTCGGCCGAGTAAAAAAACAGAAAAATTGATTAAAGCCCGCCTATGCAGAGTGCCATCGACCTAGTAGTGGAGAGAGATCAACGCGTGTGTGCATACACACACACAAACACACAATCGAGATACCGATAGTTAATACTGGAGTGGTTGGTTTCGCTACTTTCATCAACCACGCCTAGGCTCCAATGGCAAAGTTCGAACGGTCGAAACACCCTTAATCGGGGAAAAAAGGGAAGGAAAAAAAAATTGACGATTTTTTTTCGGTAGCGGGGGAGATTGAATAAAAGATGCACGCGACAATTCCGCAATTGCACACGTCGGCAAACGTGATGGACGAAACAAAAATTAACGATACTTTCCCTCTCTCTCTCTCTCTTAGGCGCCGTCAAAGAGGTCATGCACCAAACTGTCCATCTAAGAAAATTTTTGAACTTTTTAATAGAATATCCGAGACGTTCGATACATATCAAAATCTCTCTCTACTTCCCCCCGATTTATTGTTATTTCCTTATAATGCCGTGTTTATTTAATCAAACTAAACGCGTACAGTTTCTTAAGCTGGTGCAACACACACATACACACGGGCCGAACAGACCTCCAATTAGAGATGAGGTAGAGAGTTGTCGGTTCAATTAGAAGAGCGAGTGGCCAATAAAACGATTAGCTGCATGCAATACGTCCATCAGCTGTGCACCGTAATCAATTCTAGCCACTTTCCGATCAAGTCGCATGATGAATAGGGCAGACTGTAGCGCAGCGGCAGCGATGGGAACGGTCGGGTCTGCGTGAGCCTCTTTGCTCTGGTATTGTGTGGTGGCAACACGCAGCTCGCCCCCGATCAATTCACTTCGTTATTACAGAAGAATATCCTGTACATTTATAAAATTATAATACTGTCGGCAATACGTCCGCCCGAGATTCTACCCGCTCCAACTACTACTAAACTTTTTTTTTGTGCGCAGCGAATGGCCGAAAACACCCCTTCCACCACCTTGTTTTTCACCTGTTATATATTCTAGGGAGAAATGCGCATCTAAATAACAAAAGAAGAGAAAAACTCGGCTCTATTGCCTTTTATTTCTCCTGCCAACAAAGTGGCTAGCCTACTTTATCCGTGTCCAGCGGTAATGGTTTATGTATGAACGGACGAATGCTAGCTCCAAATAATCTTAAAAGCATCGTTACAATATTTAACAGTGACGTACAAGCGGCTATAGACCTTATTTTTGTAGATCTCTAAAAGCCAGCCAACAGTTACTACCAGCCCTCTGCCGGAAGAAAAAAAAAAAATGATGATAGGAAATAAATTAAATTAAACGTATAATTTACGGCCTGGTAATCACTGTATTAAATAATAACGCGCGGAAGAACGAATTAAAGCTTAAAACTGCTTTTTTGTTCGAATGAATTTCTAAATCAACCACACAGAAATAAAGCAAAAACGTTTCTGGAAGGGTGCGAAACAGATGCAAACCTCTAAACTACAGAAAAGAAACGAAAAATTAACAAAAACTTCTGTCCCACGTTAGGATCTAAGGCAAGAGACTACTGATATTTTAACTCTCTCTGTAGATGACGAAAAAATTTCGACATTTTCGACGGAATGAACGTCTTGACCCAAACAAAATTTATTAGGCACATCCCGATTGGATGGAGATTTACTTTTTTGATTTACGAAACGCTACAAAAAAGGGGACATAATTGGATTTTAGCGGCTAAAGTATTACGTCTGAGCACAGGGTTATTTTTTTTTCTCATGCAGGAAAAGATCCGGAGAACGATGCTACACATAAAGATGTTATCTGAGGCGATAGGTTATGTAGCGAGACAGCCAGTTTATGTGAACACGAACCTCGGAAAAATAGGACGGAACTTGATCTCTCGGGTCATTTTATGATGTGCTTAATAAAGGTTTAGTTAAAATAATGTTTGCTTGACACGAAGAGTTCCAATTTCCAATATATCGATAGTGTACGAATTACCATCACATTCGAAACTAATTCTTACCTTTCGATGGACGATGACAACCTGATTTAAGGAATCATTTACAGAAACAGGAGAAAAAAAATAAACAATCTCTGACCGAAATTATCTTTCCAAACTATCGAGTTTCGAGCCGAGAGGAGTGCCAACATTATAACTGAATGGACAACGTCGAATAAAACTACAAACGATCTTTCTTCAAAAAAAAATAAATATTATAATAATAATAACGACGGGATTTATAATGTTAGCAGAACTCAGCCACAACGCTACATTCCGCCATTGTGCAGCAAAACACCCGATTCAGATCAAAGAGGGCAAGTCTACAGAGTGAGAGAGGAAGTGAGTCTCGTGTCTGTCTATATCTATTGATAAGCATGCAGGCATCAATTATTTAATTAATGAGAGCCTTGCATGCTTTTCTTTTTTTTTTTGTTTTATTATTTTGATCCTGGCTACGATGGGATGAGATGAAATAAGGGAGAGGAGGATGGAGAAGAGTTGACAGACTAACTACAGATAGATATGCCTGAGAGTAAAGAGGAGGTATTTGGGGTGGCGTGGAGGTGGATACTTACCGTGCAAACCGTTCCTTGTCCTGCATGGTTTCTTCGTCCATCCTGGTGTACTTGGGACCCTGGTTGTCTTCGTCATCCGAGCTAAATGAAGTAAAAAGACAGACAGAGTCACTGTCCGTCTCTCATTCTGACTGACAAGGATATCTATCATACTAACAAAACACGGACTCTATTGTTTTTTAGACATGCCACTTAATGAACTGGAATGTAACGTCTATATTTCTTTTACATATGAATTTAATTGAAAAAATAAATCATAATAATCGCCATTTGCCATGGGTTTCCGTTTATTTATTTATTTTTTTTTTTTATAAACACATTAATCAATTAAAAAATGCTTATAATAAAAATCGTCATCATCGAAAATTTTGATTTTAGATTTAAAAAAAAAAAAACAATAGCATTTTTAAAATTTATGATAATCCCATGACAATTAGCATAAATTTTATTATGATCATTAAATAAATTAAGGAATATATATTTAGCAGTTGTCTTATGTATGAATATAGAGAAATTTCTACAAAATATTGCAATAAAACTTTTAAAATGACAAAAAACAGATTTATTCTAGTTATTAAAAAAATAAATAAATAATTCTGCATAAATACAGACAAGTATTGGTAGATTTTTTATTTTTTTTTTCTCACGTTCAAGAAGCGGTTAACTTAAAATTAACAGAATTCGTTGTTAACACAATTAATTTAAAAAAAGTTCAAAAAATTTATTATTTAAAAAACTAATTTTTTTTTTTTAATTTATTTTAACAGGAGAGAGAAAGAGACAATATTCTTTGCTTGTTATCAATTTACCAACACATCTCTGCATATAAAAATAATAATTATCTATATTACTTAAAATCTAGCAATTATAATAATATTTTCACATGATAATTCTCAGAGGACATCCTTCTTTTAGTCACATAAAAATTGCAAGAATTAAGTGTGGTTTTTGGTTACCAAAACAAACACTTTATACCTCTATAAAATGCAATTTTAAATGTTTAACATTGTTAATGTGTGGTGTCGATGCATTCCACATAAAACTATCTCGGGCCTCGACACAGACCAAACCAAATGAAGAAAGATATGGCGATATATGGCATCATCAAGTTGTTAATCACACCATGCAATACAGAAATTTAGAATATACAAACGTTATCTCTAACGAGTCGACGACAGATATAAAATCCATAAACACACCCTTAACATTAATACAAAACTCGAAAAAAAAAAAAAAAAAAATTCTATCACAAAAAAATAAGGATTATCTTCCGACTCGATGAATGGATCTTGTTGAATTTCGTCAAGAGCGTAAACCGAACAGGACTTTTTTAAACAAAAAAAAAAAGCCTAATCACTTTATTCTACTCGACTTTTGATAAAATTTACTTAAATTATATCGAATGAATTATAATTGGAATTATTATAAGAGGAACGTCTACATCGGTGGTGGTGGTGGTTGGTATCGATCGTGACCATACTGCAAAATTGCTGCTAATTTTTTATTCTTCCTCTATTCGAGACGATTTAATATTCACGGCGAATATGACTTAATCGAAAACATTAACGATTCTTCAACAGAGCAAATAACATAAATGTGCGAAAGTGTAATTAATTAAATCCTAAAGCGCAGAAATCACGGTTGTTAACAATGTTCATTGTTTCTGCGCTTCCAGAAAACATGATGAACTGAAAGGTAGGAAGAAAAAAAAAAGAGTTGGTAAATTCCTAACACCTGTTATTTTGTTAATTTGCATGCCGTCAGTAAAACGGGTTCTTATTCGTTTATATTTTTAGCGACCAAACCAGATTAGCATCATTTATATGTTGAGTTACGTTTGGGCATTATAGCGAAGAACCTCGTCCGTTTTCAACGTGTATCCGAATTTTTCGATAACGCAGAACTACAAAAATTCCATTTTATAATTTGAAACAGGTATCCAAACATTCAATTTATATAAAAAGAACCTACAGAAACCAATAATTACTGCTAAAAAATTTTTTACTTTAATGTACACACAATTTAAAAAAAGCAAACATCAAAAACTTTAACCGAACAATTGTCTAAATAAATGTTTTTCGACGAAACAGTCTATATATATATATTTTTTTTTTTGGTAGAAATAAATGCTATTTCAACATGGTTAACTACAATCAACAGCAACTTTCTTCCTTTTCTTGATAAGTAACAATGGTTTTAATCTTTCTCCGAGCAAAGAAGAAAACTTATCTTCCATTAAATTCTTATGTCAGATAAAAGTAGTAAATTTGTTTGATGAGTTTATCTTGGAAAAAAAAAAAAAATTCGAGAAAAATGTCATTTAATCTGGACTAACAGCAGTATTGCTCGTCCGGATTACTGAACTGAAACAATTTCGATGCTTCTAATTCACAATATTTTATGACAAAATGAAGATTTCTGTTGTTCATTTAATTATTTTAACCATTAAAAGCATGTTTTAAACGTAAACAGTGTACATTTTCATATGCATACTCCATACAGTAAAACTCTTATCCGGATTTTAGCAACAATTTACTGGTAACACCAAAAAACAATTATCAAAACGAAAAATCTTTGCTGTCATCGAATTTTGTTAACATGGAAACTATTGTATTGGTGTTAAGTGACGTTGTGTATGATGTCATTCACACGCAACAGATACTTTTAAAGATACAGAATCATTTAAAATTTTAAATTTCCGCTATCTTGTAACGGAAGAACAATAGACAACTAGACTGGATAATAATGTAAAATGTTCTTTCGAGATATTTTACGGACGAACACACAGACTGATCTCTGTTTTGTAAATATGATTATAAATTTGCATATAACTTAACAGTTTTCTATAACATAAAAACCAGGTAAAATCTAACAAATTTATTCAAACATTGTTACAGTTCTTACGTAAACATTTTCGGGCCTCCTGGTAAAATTATTACACGTAGACAATACTTTCGAACCTGTTAGGAATACAGTAAAACAAAGAGTCAATGTATCAGACAGGTCTGATTTAAGCATTTCCGTATATTGGTCCTGTGTTCAGATACAGACAGAGATATACAAGAACATCTCAAAGTTTCATTAACATCAACAACCGGTTTCTCAAGGACGTCCGGGAAATTTCTATCGATGACGTCGCCTTTACTGTAAATTTGTACAAGTAAATCCTATTCTGTTGTCCGGCTTTCTGGTGTGTGTATGTGTGATCCATTCGACTGTTACGTCACACATTCGGGTAGGCGTTTTAGAAAAATAGATCCAGTTGCGGATGTAAACAAAGCCGCAAAATTCTCCAAAACTCCAAAGTAAACACTACTCCGATTTCCACGGATTTATACTGAAATCGCATTAAAGTGACGGTTTTAAAAATATCTCCGATTTTCCGAGTGTTACGATTATACCACAAACGGAGCAACAGAAGAAGAAGAAGAAGAAAAAAAAACTAAACTACAGTTTACTTAAAGAACAATTCGACTGAAAGTTGACCTTCGGGGCACAGGTTTTAAAAAGTACAATAGCTTTCTGTATACATTAACGTGCAGGCAGGAAGAGGGAGAAGTAAAAAAAATGGTTCCATTCGTAGAAAAGACCTTATATATTTATATATATACACCAGGATTATTCTTATTCGCGTTTGAAATATGTTAATCAATCCATTCCCCAGTGAACGGATACATCTGCTGCATAATTAAATAAAGTATAACTTTACTTAATCACGGTAACGAATTAACAAATGCCTATATACGGTAACGAATTAAAGAAAATCACGCCATCCTCGAAAATCCGATAGATAATTTTTCATTCTCTGCTTAAAGGGCATAAAAACATTCCTGAAACCACTCGGAATATGTTTTTTTAATGCTTAAAAATGCCGATTCCGGCGTAAAACTTTGGCATTCTTAAAAGAACTGTTAACTGAAAACGAGTTACGGAGCTTTATCTTAAAAATCTGTGTGGAGAGAAAAGAGAAAGATGCAACTTCGGAAGAGATCCAGGAATGGGCGATAAGGTAAAAAAAAAAGTTCGTTCGATGTTCCCGGAACGGGCGTAACCTTAGGGAAAAAACAAGAAGAAGAAAAAAGGCGAAACAATGCTTAATGCCACGAAGAATTATAGAAACATCGTTTGGGCGCATCGCACACATCCGACTAAAGCCTGTAAGCCGAGGTGCGATAACATTTAACGTTTTTATCTAACAACATCCGTTATCGTATTGTCGACTGCCCGAAATTTGTTTTCTTCTTCGATTAAAATAGATCTACAGTTTTCTAATTTAATATTTCCCGTAAGCTCATTGATCCGGGTTTGGATGAAAACTAGATTTACACCGCTAGATCGATAGTGGCACATATCGAAAGTTTTAAATGTTTTACTGTTAATTTATAACAGGAAAAATAAAATCTAGTGTTTGGTTAGTTTTATCACCGAAAAATAAGTTATTCTGTTGCGATGACATCTCTCTCTCTCGAATACATTATCTCCATTATACGTATCCTTCTTTCTTTTTTTGCTTTCTTTCTTTCTTCGCAGCTGTTCCAGTTCATCTGAAAAGCTTTCATTGATCCACCTTTGAGTCCGGTTTCCTTTATTTTTAGTTCTGGAGTCTTTCTTGGTGGATCTGATTTCTCCTTCCATTATATGCTACTATTCATAATAAACCAGCTCTCAGAGAGTTTATACGCCATTTAAAACTTCCTTTTTTTATTCTTCTTTTTTTTTTTTAAGGAAGAAATAAGAGCACTACTGTAGGTTATTTTATTTCTATCTAGTTACAAAGTGAACCATTGAAGTTTAACCGTGTGTGTGCCAATCTTTATTCTACGAATGTTATCTTTATATGCCTGTATTTACGATAAAAACGTCCAAATTGGATTAATGAACTAGGAAACATCTGGCGATTTCTCTTAAAGTCTAGCTTGCTAATCGATTATAGCGCTCGTTTTCCGCTATACGAATTCTATATAGAGGGAAAACGCGAATGTCGAATTTTCGCCTTTTGCTTCGTTTAAAATTCTCTTCACTAATTTCGTTAATTTACTTCTTCTTCTTCTTCTCTTAATTTCCTTTTGATACGCGGCAATTTAATTAAACATTACGCGGAGGCAATTTTCGGATAATCGCCTGGAGGGAAGCGCGATTTTTTTTTTTCTCTTATGGGAGAAGAGGAAAAATCGAATTCGGATCCATCCGGAATCGATCGTTTTCGCAGGTGATTCGAATTAATTTAGCAGTAGAGTTTTATCGATCTCCTCCTCCTCCGTTTCGCTATTTGCATGATGTCACATTCTTACGTGAAAGCCCCGACTCGTGTCGTTTCAAGATTACACGTATATATCGTGGACATTTTTATTGAAAATTTTCTTTCCGACGCCCAATTCCCGTCTGATCAAAACTAACTGTTGAGCTTATAAAACTAATTTTCGAACATTTCTCGGCTCAATCTCTAAAGTTTAAGGAAACACTAAAAAAATCTTTCGTATAATTTTCGATTAATCGCATCGATTTTCTTAATAGTTAGCGGTGCCAAAATCCGCAATAACGGACTTACATTCCGAGAATTTTCGATTAAACTTTACTGGTTAAAAAAAAAAAAGAAAATCGATTTTCCAGTTAAAAAAATCGGAAGTATAATGGGAATTTACATCCGCTGGAGTATTTTTAAGTTGGTTTAAAGTTATAAGTTTCTCCGGACACAAAGGATCAATTAGTTTATAGTCATTTTTGCTTATTATAATAGCCGAAAGGAGCGCAATTACAGCAGCAGTAATGGGCAATTAGTGAATTCTTGTACGAGTTGATTGGCATTGGTTAATCGTTACATGCCGTACGAGCTTTATCTCGCATTGTTCTCCTACCAGACGGACAGATATCGATCTTTTCGCTATATTTTACTTTCTATTATATTCAATCATAATAATAATAATGCGTAATAATTATCTTGTGACGTACAACACGGCAAACGGTAATTAAATTTGAACAAAACGAGAATAGTTTTGAGAACCGGCAATCGGAGAAAAATGACCATAATGGGTATAAGTTTTCTTTAATGTTCTTCCCAACAACCGTGCAAGTTTTCGTAGGAAACGGGATATTTTTACTGGACACATCTGGTCGATCGAATATCGCGCACATGTCGTAAACATCTGAGGTTTTTCGCATACATAATAATTTTTATTACGCGATTTTTTTCGATCTTAAAATTGGGAAGAGTCTACGCGACTTGGGCGACGTATAAAAAGTGAAGATATTCTAACACGTAAAAAGATATTTTTTGGCGAATTTTCGGTGGGCATGTGTCGAATAAACGCAGACAGAAAAACTATTCAGTAATTCTACGTTGTTGCTGCGTATGTCGGATCTCTTTATGAAAGGACTTCCTTGTTTCGCCACCGATCTCTATTGAACGGCATTACTTTTCCAGCAGGTGAGCCTCATAAATGTATCCAGCTGGATAAATTTTAACGAATATGTAGTATAAATTTGGGAGTGAATACAAAACGTTTTCGGAAACAATGCGTTACAAATATGCGAAATGTCTACGAGCGATTGCATAATATTTTCGAAATCGAGCGCTACATATACTTAAAAAAAGTCTGAGATTGATCACATAATGTTTTCGAAACCAAGTCTTTTAATATGTAAGATATCTATGAGAAATCACTTTATTTTCGAAACAAACGGGAACAATTGCATGAAAAGTATGAGTGCTCCATCACAATATTTTTAAAATCAAGTTTTATTAATACACTCAAACGTTGAAATTGAACACACTATTTTTGAAAAATCTAGAGCTACATATACCACACACACACACACACAAACAAACAAACAAACACAAACACACTACACACAAAGTGTTGAAATTTTGAAATTGAACACACTATTTTTGAAAAATCTAGAGCTACATATACCACACACACACACAAACAAACAAACAAACAAACACAAACACACTACACACACGAAAACACTACAAATACCCAAAAAGGGTTAAAATTATTCAATTTCGACCCTTTTATGCGTGTTTGTAACTCCAGATTTTCAAAAATAGTTTGTTCAACTTACAAGTTAGAGTTATACAAACACAAAAAGTGTCAAAATTAAATACAAACTACTGCATTTTCGGTTTGAATATTTCTTCATACACACACATGTATTTGTAGTTTAGGTTCTCGAAAGTAGTTTAATTTCACCGCTTTTCTACCTATTTGTGTAACAAACTACCGTACAGTATTTTCGAAAACCAAGAACTAATAAATACTTAAAAGTCTGTTAGCGAAACAGACTGTGTTTTCGACACTCTACAGCTACAATTTTGCAACTAACAAGTAAAAACTATTTTCTAAAACCAACTGCTACGGAATGCGGTAAAAAAAAATAAAATCTACAAAACTTTTTTTTGAACACGGTCGATTTATACATCGAATGAAAACAATCCGTTTTATAAATTTTTGAAATTAGAAAAATTCCCGGCTCCTTTATCTAGATTTAATACCGCCAACTGTTTCAAATATTTATAAATCCAATCCTTTCAGAAATAAGAATTAAGATAAACTGCTCGGAGGCGAGGGAGAGGGAGAGGAGGGGGAAAAAAAACCTCTCCGATAACGCAAAAATGCAGAAATATCCCTAGTTAGTTATTAAGATATCTGCGTACGTACAAACTTATGAATGTCGTCAACAGGAACCGCTAATTAATATTCAACTCACGATTTGCTTTTAGCCGTTTAAAACAATTAGCAGAGGTTAGATTTAATGACCATCCAATTACCAGAAAATGAATTCTGTAAATCACTGACATTTTAAAGAGTACATACATGAAGGAAAGAGCTAAACGCATATCTCTCCCCTATCAACTAAGCTTTTTAGAGAGCCAAATCGTCGAGCAGATAGAAAGAACAGGGAAAAATATATATATACACACACCGAGCAGATAGAAAGAACAGGGAAAAATATATATATATACACACACACACATTTACTGAATGGCACAGAGAGAATAATTAATTTTATGTGGATGAGAGTAGCTTATTTTAATGCGAAAAATGAGTTAGTTTTTCAAAACAGTCGTTGCATCAGAGTTAAATCAAGCAGAATGCGGATGACGAAACATCTATGGCGATAACAAATTTTATAGAAAAACAATGACATTGTATAAATCGTGCCAACGTCGATTGAAAATTTCGTCATTGAACCGAAGCCAAAATTTCGCAAAAAAAAATATACTTTTCGCTGTTGATAAAATGGTGACGCAGAAGGTTAATACAGTAAAACTACAAAGACACGCGAGTAGTACAGATAGAAGGCCATCTAGCCCGGTAAATGCCCCAAAATTTAGTGCTTTTATGGATTTCGAGTGGGACGGAGCCTCATTTTTGTGACTTCGAGGCCCCAGAACCAGATAAGGCCCGGTACATCTGGTTCTAGGGCCTCGAATACGGATAGGCCTGCGTATCAACTAGCCAAATTTGTAATATTTCGCAACTGGAATAAAAATTATCCGAGTGGATTAATTTTATGACATGGCGAAAATTTACGTTTCTAGCCGCCATCTATATGTTAATACAACCGAAAAAAATACTTAAATTATTTTATAATAATAAAGTTTAAAAGTTTATCCTCATCGAAATTCCGTTAACGCGCATTTTTACGCTGCGTTAAACGACGCGTTATACAGTATATAGGAAAAAAAAATTTTTTTAATTTTTTAAGCGGCCGTAATATTAAAAATTAAACCGTAAATACACGTAAAACCGAAGATATGTGATTTCTGTTTTGAAAATATAAATCTAAACAACACGAAAGGCAACGAAAGAATGTATTTTTTTTTCGCACAGGAATATAAAAATAGGTAGGATAACAAGTTGGCCTAATTAAATTTGCTCATAAAATATACAAAATCACGAACTGGAATTTTTTTAAAGGGCAGCGAATTTAAGGTTTGCAGACTTGATTGAAATTTATTAAAATCCAATTTTTATATATATATACCGACGCTTATTAGAATATAAAATAAAATTCTGACTCGAATTTTAAGATGGTTTTTTTTTTGTTTGTTAAATTTTAGAAGGTTATTGACCAAACGAATAAAAGTTTGAAGTGATAAATTATTAATAAAGTTTTTAACTGCAGTTTTTATTGTGTTTAACTATTTTTTTTTTTTTGGCCATCTGTGACACGGTGGAAGGGAGAGGGAGAGAGAGAGAGGGAGGGAGGGAGAAAAAAAGGACGAAAACGATTTTTCTTCTGACGTATTTTTCCGATTCTTCCGAAAACTGTTGCAAACCAAAAATACACGAACAAAACGAACGGTAATTCGAGTGAAATTATTGTCCATTAGAGCAATAAAGCGTCAGAAAATTGCGTTACAACGCGACGAAAATTTATTTAAGTATCTTTCGCCGGAACATAATTAAACTGAGACGTTATTTAATTATATCACAAGCGGTATCTAAAGTATAGCTTATCAATTAATGGCACCCGAATAAGAAGACTTAACATTTTCTGCACATAATGTATTTTTAATTCAATTTTTATGCATTAAGGCGAAACGAATTTTTTTTTTTCAGCCAACCATATGTTTTCATTAAAGTTCGAACCTGGAACTTTTGCTAGAGAGAAACAGAGTCACGGTATTTAAACTTTGGCATTCTTTTGGACGTTTAAACTGCGTAATGTTGTTTACACGTTGTTGTCGGAAGAATCCTTCACTTCTATGGATGGATAACAATAAAAAAAATGTGTAAAAATGGAAATTGATTCCGGATCCTGCTGCTGATGTCAGACAGAAACAATATCTCTAGGAACTATCGAAATCTGAAGTGTGACCGTATCGATTCTACAAAGGGAAAAAAGTGTGTGTTAACCACGAAAACTTTGAGAGAGAAAAAATAAATAAATAAAAGAATTCGAAGATATAATAACCACCAGTCGATTTTTGGGGAAAATATTTCTGGTTTTAAATCTCTAATTAAGGGAGATATCCCACTTCAAACATGGACTATATAGACGAGTGCAACTTGCGGAATTCAAAAACGAGATGTTTTTATTATTAGAGAGAGAGAGAGAATTTTTTGAAAAAATGATTAAATTCGGAAAGAAAATTTATATTCCGAAAGAAATTTGAGGATAACTACTACCGAAAAATGAATTTTAACGTTTTAAAGTTAACACGATGCTTACACCACGTACTGTACGCCATCATAAATTGATAAAAAGTTAAAGAAAATTCTGATTTTTTTTTGCAAATTTTGCCGAATTTTAATATTTTAAGCAAACTATAATTCGCGTAAACAGATAGCAAGCTGTCTATATAGGTTACGCAGCGATAAAATTTTCATATAAGCGATTTTAATGCATCTAAACATTGAGTCGAAGTCTGGGGACACTTTCGTCTAATAGCCATGTTTATTATCTCGTTTTAATCCTTACTATTTTTTAAGCTCCTCGAACGAAACAATTCGAAAAATGTGGCTATTCTGGTCCAGTTAGAAGATTCGACGTCACGAACGGATTATTAATCGAGAACATTCAATTCTTAAGTCATTAACTTTCGAAGAGTACATAAAGCCAAAGTCCCCATCTCTCTGTTACCATGCAGACAGAGATAATTTAGATTTGTCTTTATGCAAATTTTCGAGACAAACTAAAATGATAATTTTCAATTTACGTTACACAAATCTCGAACTTATTAGAATTACAATCTTAACTGTCTCTTGTTAAAATTTTATAACTTTCCGGAGCGCCGTTTTAAAAGTTACAAATTTGGGAATGATCTGTGGACCTTCTTTTTTTATGCGAATATATAAAAATTTATAGATTAGGGAGGAAGAAAAAATATATATATCTTAAATTCGCATTAATAGATTCGTCCGTTTCGTGACTTTTAATTGATGTTATGGTCCGCATAATGTTCGGATAAAAAAGCATTAAGTCGAAGTTTTTCTTCGTAGTCGCATAATATTAACCTACATTTAGATATTGATCATTCTCCTCCGAGTAATAAAATAAAATCTTTTTTTTTTCCTTTTCTTTTTTTAAAAAATAAGGTCGTAATGCATTGTACACCTGTTAAAATTACATGAAATATTAATTACGGCACACAATAAATAGAATAACGACTTTACTCTAAAATGCGTTTTATGACGCACTTCTTTTTGTTCCCAAACAAAACAATGATAAAGAATTTTTCATTTTTTTTTTTTTTTACAGCAAACTTGGACAAAATAACGACGCACGGTTAACGAATTCCTGACAGAATTTTATCGAAGATTCTTTAACGAATTTAATTATTTTCTCGAGGATATCCTGAGCGTGTAAGAACGTTAAATGATAGACTACGCTGCCGCTCGAAACGGAACCGAGTTATCGTCTATGAGGCCCAAAAGGAAGTCTCATATAAAAGCGTTATACTTTTTTTAAAACTCGGTTTACGCTGTCACAGTTTCGCCTAAATGTGGACGAGTCGAGACAGGTAAGGCGTCCTAAAATTCGAATCGATGGAGAGAGAGTATCGGCAGATGTTAAAAACCGTCTTCCGATTATCCGGTACGGGAGTTTAAGACCCGGTCACCTATTTATTAGGAATGGGAGAGACTCGTAATTCCTATGATCAGCCGCAGAGATCCGGTACCTCGGAAAACAATACAAGTGAAGCAGCTGCGAAGAATCATGACATACGCGACCTTGTAAAACGGACAATATTCCTTCAGCCATGATATATGTTGTCACGCCGTTTAATTGCGAGCGAGGGAAACCGGCCAACTAATTACCTGCAGGTATGCTACGACAAGCTGAATCGTTGACCTACGACCCTTCATTCCCAGACACCTACTCTTCTCCAACAGGAGTGTATATGGGCGGAGGTCCGAGTCGAGAGAGATCTCTCCGCTCGTTAAACCGATCAAAATTATACACCGAGTTCTCATCGATCCGGCAATTTATGCCGGATTTTCGAGAAGTGAAACTCTCTATTCGTCGAAATTCCTTTCGGCTATTGTCTCACGTAATGCGCTTAATACGTAAACGGTTATAAAAGGGCTCGTAAAGCCATCTCGATGCCTATCGGCTCTCTCTCTCTCTCTCACACCAAACTCTTGTTCCTGTTTCCACTAATATAACGCTTATATGAATATAATTACACAGTTTGTCGAGTTACGTCCGATGACGAGGAATTATAATTCTAACGTTGCGTTAACGATACGTGTTATTTTAAAAACGGGTTTGTAACGTTTCTGGAGGGAGCGCGCGTTAACGCCGTGACTGATGAGGAAATAAAATTAAATTTCCCTCGACGTCAACGCTAAATTAAAGCTGGAACGACGTTTAAATAATATCGCAAGCGCGCTGTCGCGGTCAATGAATGAAGACAATTAACGCTCTCTCTTTTCCCCCCTCCCTCTCTTTGCGCTTTTTTCTTCCACCTTTTTATACGGCCGATAATGAAATGTGTATACACAAGTATCATTAAGCAGATACGCCCCAGTTCTACGACTGGGCACACCCTTTTCACACGGACGTCGACTCCTGATCATCTACATGTCAGCCACCGAGCTTAGTTTTTCTTATTTGAGAGCATCAACGTGAATTTACCTGTCTCATAAGGCTAAGTGATGCTGCAATAAACAAGGAGATACGCTCCATGTCAGAATGCTAACTTGGTTATCTCGGTCGTACAGGTGTACATATTTCTCCCTTGGGATATCTAGCTACGTAATGATACGCATTTTTGTCATATTATTATCTCGGTAAAGGATTGAAGTGGGATAGCGTTATACAGTTATAAATCAGCTTTTAGGGGGAGTAATTCTCGCCAATTATACCTGGCAGCGCGAGGAGGAAGAAGAGCGAAAGAGAAATGCGATTATCGAAAGAAAGAATAATGCGTCGTTATTGCTCGTTAATTTTAACCAAGCGATGCGAAAATATAATTTTTTTTTTTTTTTTTTAAAGAAAAGTGAGGGCCTCCCGCATGTTTGGTTGCTTTCGGAATTAATGATGTGTCAACATTTCACCTGCTAGACACGGCGGAGAAACTACAGAAGCGTACAAACACTACTACGGATCTACATCACATATAGCCTGAAGTGTATTAAAACTCGAACATGAGATATGTATACAATAATTTCCGGTGGTAATTTCGATAATTAATATTTAAATCCACGGGTAGCATTAACGGCAGGTATCGATTGCCGTATGCAAAAGGAAAAAAAAAATCGATCCGAATCGATTAGTTAATTACTGCGATCGGTGTTAATTTAGGCAAAATCCAGGTGTTTCAATACGAAACTGGACGCAATTATCTGAATATTTTATGATCGACTTCGCATTTTACTGATTAAATTTTTGTTGATTGAATATCGATTTTCAGATTTTGAGCAATATAATCGTGTTTTTATTTAAAATAAGTGTATCAGAATGGTTCAAACTTATCTTTCTTACATTGGAGCCTTCTGAATCATTTAAATTGCTGTATATCTGTACAAAAATGTATGCAGTTATGTATCAAAACTACATACAAGTTTTTATACAAGAATACGCACTTTATAACAACTTATACAAGTGAGAGTGTTTAACAGCTGTTAAAACAGCTAAGAACTTTTAGTGATCTCTCAAAAAGCCTTTGGGTATTTAAAGGAATAAAAATCTGCTATCAAAACAAATATTTCGTAGAGTGACAAAGGAAAGCAAGTAGAGAAATTGACAAATCATCAGTTATTATCGATTTCATTGTTTCACTAAACCAACAGCCCACTTTATGGATCACTCAAGTGATGAATATGCACTTTGTGCGGGCGGTACTTATTGAGCTCCAGAACTCGCTGAACAGACGAATTAGGAGCATTACTTTTCTATGAATACTGCCGCATCTTTACTCCTCTACATGCATGGACATTGTTGAACATTTTTAACTGTGGCCATCGCCCATGTAACGACTTCTTCCAGCCATTCTATGCGAAAGTTTACCTCGATGGTCATTCTATTGATAAATTAAACACGTGAAGAACAATCGTAATGATCACAGAACCACAATTCGGGATAAGATGGACACGCCTATCCTGACCGACCTGGCGATATTCATCTTCATTATGGCAATTTTCGACTCGGGTTTGTTGTTCCTAAATACTTTCGCCTAAGTAATGCAACTAAAACTGCCAGTAAATTTGCTTTATAATTCTTGAGCCTAAGCATGTTGATCAGTTTTTGAGAACCGAAAACATGCATAACGGCAGTTAAAGCCTGCAAACAATTTGATACAGAGTATCACACCACGAAAATATCCGTATTGAGTGGACTTTGTTCATCAGTACACAAACAGGAATAATTTTTACCTGTAAACAAACCTATAATGTTAGATTTTTCACCTCATAAAAAATTGTTTAATGTGATCAAGTATCAAATTTACGAACCGAATTTTTTCTCTTAAACTCCTTACGAATGTTATAGGCTGCAAGAGGAATTTATTCCGATTTTTAAGGGCGCACGAAATGTAGACGAAACAACTTGACCAAAGAAAATAGCAGGTTTACCAACCCTCGATTTATCATAATTTCCATTTGATCCGAGCGTACTGTAAATATTTATTACGATAATGTCCGTACGCCGAAAACAATCGATGAGTTATATGTCGATGATAAATATACTGTGCACGATATTTCTATATTTATTAATCTTCTTTTATATCAATCGTCAATGTCACGCAGAATAAGAAAACCTAAACGATCTTGGAACCGTTTTTTTTTTTTAGGCCGTTCTGCCGCGAAAACAAAAAATTATCACGCGAATAAAAATCGATAAATGAAAATCGTGCGAGCAGTTAATTTTCGCAAAAATGATTACTAATAGAAATTGTGTTTGAAATGCTCCAAAAATACGACACGGAAAGCGTTGTATCGTCACGATGGCACCTTTTACTATGAGAAAATTCGTATACACTCTACTCAGCTTTAAAAACCAAAGTTATGATGGTGATTAAGTGATTCCAAAGCAGAAAACAATCTAAAACGTATTTAGAATTCGTTCTAACTTAGTATGTGTATGTATGACTACTGTAGGCCTACATCTGTTTACATCATAAATCCCTAGCATTCTTCTATATTATGCATAAACAGAAAAACATTTGAACAGATAACCTTCAAACAAACGGAATTTGAACTGTGAACCCAGTCTGGTGTTATTTTTATCGATGCGTTTGGAGTGTCCCGGTTCAAATCCCTGACAAGTTAACCTCACGTTTCTTCGAATTAAACTGTTATACAAACCGCAAACTGTTTATTATTTCTATGTGGCTGACTATTACATCACATAAACATGCGAATCAATTTAACAGATCAAAAATTTATTGTCTCCACTTACCATACGAGAAACGACTTTTACTGTCGAAAATGAGTTAGCAATGCAAGTTTTGCACAGTTATACTGTAAACATAATTATGCAAACATGCTGTTTCTGTTAGACTTATGTTATTTTACACGTATTAATCTGTAACAACTGTTCGCAAGTATGCAAGTCACCATTTTAATATTTTATAAAACTTAAATATGTATATCTAAAATTTGTCTGGTAGGAGGAGGAGGAGTAGGAGTAGATAATTTTTACTGGTCTTAGCAAAAGCCATTAAATTAAAACTGATGACTTTAAAAGTAAGCGCCAAGAGAGTGCAATTTATAATTTTTAAAACTTACTGTACGCCGAGGAGAAAAACTTGTAACATTATAAATTTAATAACACAAAAATCCTCTCCTTCTCTCTCTTTAATGGAAAATAAATTCTCGGTTTTAACCCCACATTCGCCAACAAATTAACGGTTTTACTTAAAAATAATCAAATATGGATAACTAAGTGAACATTATGATATTCTCGGTTGAAAGAATCCATTTTTGGCTGGCATTCGTCTTATATAAACAGATAACAAAACGTGCATTCAATTAATTATTGCGAAAGGTTATCAATCGGGATACGTAAAGAATTCTCAGTTTTTACACTCCCCAAATTGCATTTCTCGATATCTGAAACGTTTTTAAGTGCAACGAATCCCTTTTCTAGCAAGCGGCTATAATTTTTTACAAATCCGCAGCTTACTTATTTTTATTTTTTTTTATTTTTAATAAAATAAAAACGTTACGAACAGTGATAATATAATCTTTACTTAATCTAGATGCAAATGGGAAATATGCGAATAAAAATTTCCTCCTCTTCTTCCTTCTGTTATTATACTTAATGGATAGCTAAAAGCGAATTTTTAGCTGCAACTCCGTTGGTCGTATATTAGAGGCTATTACCGTGTCCATTATTTTAAAGACGATGTATAAATTTTAGTACATGTAGAATAAACGTAATTTAATTCCGCTTGGATGTGACGTGTTGTGTAGTTCCTTGGTCAAGGACATCAGAAATGATGTACGAGACAAACGAATCCGGCAACTTTCCTCAGCAATATCAGACTATTTTTTCACATTACCATACTTGGAAAACGTACACGCTTATTTTTAACATCGACTGCGAATGGTAAACAAGGAGTGGTAGAAGTTATCATCGCAGTCATCTACAGATTAAGACAGAGAGAGAAATTGCGGTATAAACACACACAAAAATTCTGTAAAGATCAGTTATCAGACACAATTTATAACTCGCACTTGAAGATGGCAACAGAGTTTAAAATTCGATGTTGTACTTCGACATACTTTCTGGCACGTAGAAAATATGTTCTTGTTCGCTGGGTACACGCCATGTTTTAAAACGGTATCAATTAATTTACCTGTAGAAGAAGAAAAAAAATCCTTGTTTCGCTTTAGTACGAGGAGAAGAAACACGCGTGTATGCACAATAATTCATAAAAACGTACTTGAACTTAGCCCCCGTAGAAAATGCGAATTTTTTTCTATTCTTTCGCTCGGAGATGTTGCAATATCATCAGGAAGTGTACCCCTTTCGCGTTGATTTCTAAACAGTAGAGTTTTTGCACTCCCCGCTTTCGGATGTCTAGAAAAATTTGATGATACAAAAAAAAAAACCGAAGAGGCGAATAAAAACCGCAGAAAAAGGATCATCGACTGTTGGAACTCAACACAAATATTTAATGTAAAAGAATTACATAAATCTATTAAAAGGCTCGGTTCATTACACGTGTGCACAATGGTAACAGATAACATCAATGAATAATGACTATCAAGACAATGCTCTCTCGTATCATTAGCATTCACTCGAAATGTGCTCTCCGAAATTACACAATTTAAACATTTTAAAAATTAATAGCGGTTATGGATTCGGCATAACAATGAACGGACTTTAAATTTATATTTATACATATTAACCGATACCCCGTTTAACGTCCGCTTTAGAGATTTATAACGTCGAGTGGAGTCTTTAGAATAAAAACAGTAAAAATAAATATTGTAAATAAATAAACGCTAACAAAACTGATCTATTTATTTACTCGACTGGGTTATCAATCGCCAAGCAGAATTCCCGTGTTTAACCTCAGATTGCCATCATCAATCACCAGACAATATAGAAAGTCTCGGATGATCCACAATTTCTACCTCCGAGGCATTATATGTAAGAACTTCAGATATGTTTCTGTACTGTAACAATGGTCACACGAGAGATATTTGATCGATTGATAGAAGAAAGAAAAAAAAAAAATAAGTGTAATTATATCGAAATTTCGCATCCGACGTTACGTATTCGCAACAGATAATTCTGATAGAGCGGTTACGTACCGAAGTAACCCGTTAACCCAATAACCGTGATCGACAAACCGGGGGTTGAGAAACATAATATTCCCATCCACGCACCAAACCGGACGAGGGGAACGGTCGGTCACGAATGTTGAAAAGATCTTATAGCAGCAGCAGCAGCAGCAACAACAACAACAACAACAACAACAGGAGAGAATGTTTAAATATATCACTGGCAGTACACAAACACACATATGCGTATTCTATCAGATTGACGAAGCGAACCGTTGGCTATCAGTCAAGACGAAGTAAAAAAAAATAAAAATTGGTTGGTATCTTTATAAAGCACGTCTGAGTCGCTGAGATTTTCGGGGCAGCAGACTGAAGGTGTTTACATCGGAACGTGATGCGACGTGAGCGATGGTTAGTTCTTAAAACCGGTCATTTTCGAGTGGCTTTTCCTGGCTATATATATCTATCAGGTGGATCGATAGTCTAGGATCTCCGGAGATAATTACCGGTAATGGGGCAGGTGATGTTGCCGCCTCCGGGGAGCACGGATTCCGCCATTACTGCCAACTAGAGTGTACAGTGGAAAGAGGGGGGAAGAGTAGAAGAAGAAAAGAAAAAAAAAGCGACTAATGTTGCAATGTGATAGGAGTGGGTCGTGATACCATTGTTGGTTGTGTCCTAATGGTTCCCCCGTTTCGCTCACTCCTTCTGCCAGTAAATGGCCGGTAGAACAATCTCACACTGAGATTTCTCTTCCTACCTGTAAATATCTTCTCTCTACTGGCCGGATTCAACGACATGCCAACTTAGCTTTAGATCTTGGCACATTTATCTGCCATAACGAAAAAAGAGAGAGGATGGCCGGAAAACTTTTTTTTTTATCTTTTCCTTTTTATTGCCATAAACAATAAAGCAACGCCATTACACTTACGTAATGAAGGGAGTTAACAAATGTCCCATTTTCATCGAGTGTGATGAGGAAGCGTTTTCTGGTGTTCTTAAAATATTCCGAATATTTTTCCCATGACATAAATTTACACCTATCCTCCTTTCTTTCCACTTTCCTTTTTCTTCCCATTCTTTACAAAAGATTACAGAAAGTGAAACTCCCGAAAACAGCTCGGGGCGAAACACGACTATCGAAGAAATTAATTTTTATAAAAATGTCGAGAGCTCTCTCCTAACTTTTCGTTACTTGTAAACTTTTTAATCCCTCCTTTAGACGAATGGGAATTTTTTCGACGGCCGAAGGAGACGATTACGTTTTAAAAACTATTAAACAAATAATAATAATATGTCGAAATACATGCGAAGTAATTCATTCATAAAGTGGCGGCAGGCATTCATATTCCTGTTTGACAATTATTCATTGCCTGACAGATAATGATTAATATACAAAACAATCACGCACACTTTCGATACATTCGATCTTTTTTTTTTTATTTTATTTAAAAGTTATTAATTAAACCGTAACAACTTATCAGTCTGGAAGCTTAATCGCGTTAATGCACGAGTTTATAAACGTCGCGCGGTTAGATTCCGATGGATTTTGCAGATAACTCGTTTTAATAACCGCATTAATTAGCGTAGGGCAATTCGGACACGCGTGTTTTATTTTTCGCAACACTTTGGAGACAACTGATCTTTACAGATAACGTAACACACGCCGCGACGTGTACGATACGTAATAGAGTTTACACCAAGTAAGCTAGAAAGGTATAGATATGTATACTACATAAGACAACCACTTAAGACACTTAACGGGGGGATGAAAAGAGAAGGAACACTTACATAAATCTCCTACGTTTACTGTGTGGACTATTAGTCAAGGGTACTTGGGTGGTGGGTGCCGCTTGCGTGGCAACATCTCCGACACTTCCCACACCCCCCACCGGAGGGGCGATATACGTCGTCGGTGGGGTGTAGTGGGGTGGACCGGCGTAGGTGAACATGGCGATGATGATCACACCGTCCTCCTCGACCGCATCTCACGAGCACAACACATACACATTCACACGGACAGTAGAGATACGTCGACCGAACGTGTAGACGGTCGGCTGCTAACTGGAGTGGCGCCCGCTACCCAATGCTAGAGTAACGAGGTGGAGCCTGGCGTTGCGACCCACGCCCCGCGGGAGGCGGTCTCTCTATCTATCTATCTCTATTCTCTATACCTGCGCTTCGCTCATTGTTTTCCGACTGGCGTAACAGAGCGCGTCCGAAACGCGGTCCGATCGTTTCCTAGTGTGTTTTGTGCGCCCGAGGGGGGAGGAGGGATCGTCCAGCCGTGTACTGGTGGCGTGTTCAGAGAGAAGAAACGGAAATTGTGTTGTGTTCTTACTTCGGACGTTTCTGTCGATATGCCAGAGAGATAAGTTTTTCTTCTTCGCCCAGTTGCAGGTGGACCGGATGCGTTGGGTCACGGAAACAGCCCGCGGCCAAACGTCTCTATCGAGATGTGTGTGTTTGTGTGTGTGTGTGTTTGTCGGCTCTGTCACCTGGATATTGTCTCTCGAAAAAGCAGACTGGATAATGAAAGCGAATTACGTCGGTGGCGCCTGTCTTACCGCAACGTAATTTAATTTTCTCAAAACTCCGTCCGCCAGTTTTCGGTAACGCCAAATTAAAAAAAAAAATATTAATAATAAATAAATCGAAATAAAAAAAGGGCTACCGCGAGTGGGAGATGGGTTCCCACGGTGGATTGAAGGAGACAATGGCAGAACGGGGGTGGAGAACTAGGCACGACGCAACAGAAACAGGGTCAATGTGTGGTGGGAGACAGATGTCGTGCATGGTCGAACAATGGACGGGACGTTATTTCTACCTCCCTAAATATAATGACCCACGGTAGTTAACCGAAAGTGAATAAAACAACGCAGATATCTCGAAACGTTACGCGCGGCACCATTAATCTTTTTTTTCTTCCTCTCTTCCTCTTCTGGATGAATTTTTTTGTTGGCTGGTTCGATAGATGGAGACACCGTCGATTTAACGATTGCCTGGAGGAAACTGCCGGATAAAACAAATTTGCATCCATTTTCATTTTTCATTGGACCGGAGACACTACAAAGAGCGTTTGCCCGTCTAAAGATTGCAAAAAAATTCTTTTTTGATACAAAATGAGATTAAAATTTCCATTTAAAAACTGGAAACTTTATTATTATTTAAATTACGCAATTGAGAACGTCCCCATCACGAGAGATTAAACACCAACTACATGCAAAGAGATGACTCTAGTTTCTTTTTTTTTTCCTAGTAATATCTTTCAGAATTTTCAGGTTTTTAAAGATCTCGTGTGACATCACGAGAGATTAAACACCAACTACATGCAAAGAGATGACTCTAGTTTCTTTTTTTTTTTTGCTAGTAATATCTTTCAGAATTTTCAGGTTTTTAAAGATCTCGTGTGGCTTTTAAAGCAGTTAAAAGTTATCTCCACCGACTCGATAAGATACCAAACGTTGCGCCGTCTAAATGGAAGTTAGCGAACGTAGAAAAGTGGAAACAACTCCCTATTCCTCTTAGCAATAACCAAGTAAACATGGCACGGATATCCTTCGATGATATTGCTCTGAAACGAAATTTTTCAAAACTTGTTATCCATTTACGGAGTTTCTACAATGTAACCAGAACTTGATATTAATTTGAATATTGTTCTCCTTATCTCTCGCGCCCACCTGACCAACCTGTTTCGTGTGAAGTTGGCCCTTTAGCATAATAAAGTTTTTTGTTGATAATTTATGATCTTTTCGAAGAGGATGGAGTTGTTTTGGCTTTTTTCGAATGGCCGAACACCACGGTCAGAAGGGTCGTAACGGCAGGTAGATTTTTGTCTCTATTAACGTTCCGTCGTAAGAGATCCGATTTTTTCTTCTTCTTTTTTTTAAAACATATTTCGGCATCATCTGAAGGAGGAGTTGTAGCAATTCCCTTTAGCCAAATGCATTTATGAATAAAGGAAACATTAATTTGAGTTTCCGAATTAACATATGAATGACAGCAGTTGCATCTGGCTCAATTATATTATCCGAAAAGCAATTTTAATCGGTAATTTAGTTTGTTGCAACCTTTTATTCCCAACACACACAAAAAAGTCTAAGCGCCTATAGTTCTTTCAAACTTCTAAACTTATTATCATGTCTAGAAGATTTGTTCCACACTTGAAATTGCAGAATATAATTTAAACATGGAAAAAGATCTGTTAGAAGCATTATACAGTGTACGGTATCAAAACTGTTGGCACAGATATGAAGTCAAACCACCGATTTAAAAGTTTGGTGCTAAAAAATTAAAGCTTTGTTAATATTTTTACTGTAAAAAGTTCAAGTTATGTGTAATAATAAATTTATAATTTTTTTAATGAGTTAAGAATCGTTAGAAGATGCTATATGGTTGAAGATGCAACCTAGTAAACTAAGAGAGATTTGACTGGAATTTTGATTCATGATTATGTGGCGTAACTAGTAAACACAGACACCAATTCTAACAAATATCATTTTTTCCGACGTTACACAAGAGAGAACAGATTAATATCGACATTAAGGATGTTACAATTTTTTTAAAGATACGTTTATTCACTGATTAACAAAGAAAATTTTTATATAAATAAAAATGCGACTTAGCATATAAGTAACGTTGTTGTGAACCAGTCAAATGTATCTTTATCGAATCACTTACGCAATGTTTCAATGGCATAAATAGTAGGATTTTAGGATCACAAAAAACTGAAAACTATTCACAGGATTATTATTATTTTAATAAATATATTTCCATTATTTACTAAGCAAACGATTTTATTTAAAGCACTGTATCCAGATATGCAAATGATTTTGACATACAAGATTATTTGCATATTTAAATCTGTTGCATTTATATTCATTTACACAAGAGAGAACAGATTAATATCGACATTAAGGATGTTACAATTTTTTTAAAGATAAGTTTATTCACTGATTAACAAAGAAAATCTTTATATAAATAAAAATGCGACTTAGCATATAAGTAACGTTGTTGTGAACCAGTCAAATGTATCTTTATCGAATCACTTACGCAATGTTTCAATGGCATAAATAGTAGGATTTTAGGATCACAAAAAACTGAAAACTATTCACAGGATTATTATTATTTTAATAAATATATTTCCATTATTTACTAAGCAAACGATTTTATTTAAAGCACTGTATCCAGATATGCAAATGATTTTGACATACAAGATTATTTGCATATTTAAATCTGTTGCATTTATATTCATTCGTTTTCTCCGTTATCGTATATATATAAAAGAGTTTGTTAAAAAAAATCTGAACCGAAACGTTTTAAAAATAGCAATTTTTATCTTTTTTTTGCGAGATTGAATCGAAAATATTACATTTGTGGTATTTATAAATCAAGAATTAATTCAAATGAAAAAAGCCACCCTTACTAAAATAAACTACCAGGAAATGTCTGCTTCACAGCATATAACTGCAATATTTGATGAGAAGCATCACGAATATGATTTCAGCAAAAATATGAGGCGGCAAACTAAAAAGAGAAATCCTAACTGAAACAGCAAAAAATCTGCATCGGTCTATAGAGTTGGTTGAGAGGATCGGATTGTAATGTAAACAACATAACTAACCGAAGTAAAAAATTAAGATTTTTACAGCCAAATACGTATGGAAGAACTTATTCCTACAACCATCTTCCTCTTCTTATTCATTCAACAAAGATATATGGAGGTGTAAACGTAAATTGGATACGCAAAGATTTGTTAAACTGCAGTTACGACATATCTAAAGTTGAATTTTGATCTTATCTTCATTACAGAACAAGATTTACGAGATATAATAAATAATTTCAACTGAAAAGGAAAACATTTTACTTTTAACCATATTATGCATACAAAAATTGTCTTCACATTAACAGGTTAACTTGAGGTGCAGATCTCGACGATAACGAACTTCAGTAAAAGAATTTTGAAAAGTAAAGCAATAAAATCAAGAACTACAAAAATTCAATAATTGTAGGAATGGATTCAGGAGCATTCGGAAATACATCAGCATTAAATTAATTCATTCTATATTTTCAAGGAATAAGAACCTTTTTTTTAATATGTAAATTTGTTCGTTGGCTGGAATATATAACACAGTTGTTGTTCAATGGGCACTGTTGCAAAATTTCCTCCTTTTTGCTTATAAATCATATTTATTTCTATACAAAATAATTTAAAAAAGTTATTTATTTTTTCTACTGTTATTGGTGATCATATTTTTTATAGAGATTAATGATTTCGCAGAAAAGACGAACACAAATCTAAATACTTTTTGTATAATTGAGATTTTTCTGTTTTAATCTATTACTGTATTCAATTTTTTATAACAGAATAATCTTCTCAATTATAAAATTAAAGCGAATGGAAACGAGAGAAATCAATGTAATTAGTCATAGCAATTACCGTAAATTTCCACTTACACTTTGTCAAATGTTCAAGTCACGCCCTGTCACGTGTCCTCGACGTAACTTGGAAGAAGAAGAAGAAAAAAAAAAGAAAAACTAATCCCACATTCTCACAGATTTCCTTAGAGCCAGCCACCGATAGACAATGCTGGGAGGTTATATTGTCACAGGCGGCAGGTTAAGGAAACAGATTTAGAATGACAAAGTTAAGGACATTTCTGCATTATCGCTCAACCATAAGGGAGGATCGACCGGAACCGTAATCGGGCAAGGATTACTGAAGATTTCTACAAAGCATAAAATGGTACTAAATCATGTCTGTCACAAAGGTTTTCGTTTCTAAAATGTCATTCAGACACAAGTATTTGCATTAAAAAAATTGCTATATTATCCGATTTAATTTTATGGACTTGGTAAAATCTGCGACAAATTTAACTGAAGGATAATTGGACAATTTGTTAATGATGATGACTGTTTACTCATATATCATGTACATACAATCTCTGCGAATTAATTTACTGTTTAATCGAGTTATTTGATAAAAATGAATGTGCATTAATAAAATTTTGTTAAAAAATATATATCTCGGAATCTTACTTTACAGATTAAAAATCAATTTATGTAGAAAAGTTTTAGCGTACAGTATTATAAATTATTCACGCTATTAATTTATTGAATACTATAAATAGTAAAGCTTATGTTTTACAATAGAGGTCGTGGTAGAGCTTACACGAATGCCGAAAGTTGCATTTAAAAAATTTTGATCTTTTTTTTTCGCTTTAATAATTACTTCTGACGAATTACCATAATCGATATTGTTTACATTAAAAATACATAGCTGTCCATTAATTTACTTCTTGCTTATTATAAATAAATAAAGTTAAAAAGATACATTAATGTATTTTATATTTGCTTTTGCCGTCGTTTCAATTAAACTGATAACCGTAAATGGTTTCTGGGCATTTTCCTTGAAAATATGGGGGTGACGAAAGGGTAAACAATAAAAATAAAAATCCATAAACAGTCAAGGCTCAATGAATTGATTAAAGTAGCAGGTTTTTTCGGTTGTGATTCTAATCCAAATTATTTCTATCCCCTTTTCTTATGTCGATCCGGCGTGAGAATGGCAGAAACGCCTGTAGGGATTTTTTTAAAAGCTACTACTGGCTACAGCCTCAAGGTTATTAAGACGACAGGTGGCAAAGAAATGCTCAAGGTCGCTAAGCAAACTGCGTAATCATGTTTCTAATCGATTTAAATCTGGTAACATATTACGTCGCTAAGAATTCGTACCCTCTAACATACGTCTAAAAAAAAATGACAATCTTCGAAAGATCGCATGAGAATGAGCATCTTTCCAACGCAAGACTTCCATCTTTCTACAACCTCAATGAAACTAGATGAAGAATACAGTATTGCTAAGTGTAATTTCTGTAAAAAACTGAATATTCGATTATCTCAGTCGGAAGATAAATGGACACGGAAGATAATCCTCTAAGTATTATATATATATGTACTCTTTAGTAGGAGATATCGTGAAGCGAGAAAAGAGGTCATGGGAAAACTTCCTATCTCTAGATAGAAGGGCATCTCACTCGTAAATTACACGAATATGCAAATGGAAGCAAATAACGAAATGGGTTTATAGAGAAGCTGTAGTAAAGTATAAACGATTGGTTTGGAGGGAACCATTCGGTTAGTGACCTGACCTCCGCCGACCCGTCCCGGGGCGGAGCCCGTTGTTATTAGAGGTTATAGGGAGGATGATGGGTAGCGTGATGTCGACCACACCACAGTGGTCACGATTTTTGGCCGGTCAGTCGACTACTTGCGTCCTGCCTCGGGTATCGTTACTGCGGATAAAGTTCAGAGCATTTCGCCGCAAACATTAAAATGCATAACAACTCAGAGTGCCGTGTACGGCCTCCACCCCTTTGTGTCCCGACATGCTACACGTTCCTGGTCGAAATGTTGACCTCGCATGAGTTGCTTGTCTTCCTGTTAAGCCAGCTTTAACTTTCCAACTAAATCTATCTTCTGTTGGGAAGATATTTCTCCCCCCTCGACAAATTTCGCTTAATCTTTTTTTTTTTTTCTTTCTTTCTTAATTAGAGTTCTGACAAGATAACAATATTTATTAAAAAAAAAGCTGAAAGATACGCTGGCGAACGTGGCCACGCAACCGCCCATGTAAATGGAAAAATCTTATAGATACTAGTCGACTTAAATCATTCATAAACGTAAAAAAAAATGTATTAATGAAAATCACGAATTTCGATTTGGGCAATGTTCCATAAAACTGTCAAGAGTGAATTGGTAAGCCTGTGAAGTTGATTCAGTGACCTGATTTTGCATCGTGACACACGATACTGATTTCAATGCACAAAAACAAGAGTTCCCGACGAGTTGTACGATTTATTATTAATTTTTAAATAAATTCGAAACAAAATCTGCCGTCCTTAATTATCCAATTTAAAACGTATCAAGGGGGAAAACTGAATAATGCAAAACAAAAAAAAAATTCCTAATATTTAATTTTAATGGGCACAATCGGCGATGTTTTACTGATTAAAACGGACACAAAAAAGCATTATTATTATTATTCTTTCAACACGGAAAACTAAATATACAGTATCACTTTTAAGCATATTTTACTCTTAATTCTAATCAGCGTGGTACAACAAAGGAACAATAAAATTATTTATAGCTATAATTACGTTCAAAATCGATACGGTTGCAAAAAACGAGTTGTATTACTTTGATAAAAATCAAATGTACTCATGCTAATAAATGCACAGTATCGCCATCTGGTATCTCCGGAAGAAATTAGGATACGCTGTACAATTATTGTTGTTTATAATTGAAATATTTTTCATTTTTAATAAATTTAAAATAGTAAAATCAATTAATTTAATATATATTATATTTGAAATATCGAATTTTAAATTTTGTATTATAAAAAAATAATTTAAAAAAATTATTCTTAATTAATGTTAAAATAGCATTAACCTGGTAAGTAGGGAAATGAATTACAATATAAACATGTAAGTATATAAAACAAGTGGATAATAAGAAAATGTGAAATATTTTGCAAACTTTTATCACATATATACTGTATTTCAAAATTTTTGTCTATTCAATTAACTTATTAAGTCTAAGATAGGGTGACCATTTTGTCCCAGATTTTGATACATTGTCCAGTAGCAGTAAATTTGTCCTGGATTTTAAAATCCATCCCATTTTCAATATGGAATTTTCTATTTTTTGAAATTTGCTTGCAAATTCGGCTATATCTGGTAAAATTGTTTGGAATGCAGGTATGTCAAATCAGTGCTGTCAAGTCATATCAACACTTGCCAAGATTACTTTACTATTCAAATTTTTCAGTTGAGCTTGACGTAAATTGGCTTATAGATATTATAATTAAGTTTAAGAAGTGTGTTATTGTACTATTATTGTTGTTAATTAAAAAAGCAATGAATCTAGTAAGTCAGCATGATAAAGTGTTAGCTTACAACTTAAGAGAATCCAGTTTCAATTCCAGCCATAAATCAGATTTTTATAATTGAGTTTGGCTCTAAACCAATGTACTCCATCCATTATTTTATGACAGTATTATCATCGGACTGACAGGATCAGACAAGTGCTTTCTGTTTCAATCCTAACTACCCAGAATCAAATATATTTCCCATTTGAAATATACATATATATGAAGACAGCATAAAATAAGAGATGATAACATTGATAACAGTTATATTTTTTCATATTAAAAAGGCATGTTTAATCAATTTTAAAATATTTGTTTATTATAAATTTTTTAGTAAAAGCATGGTAAAGCTTGTATATCGAATTTTGGTACAAATTATATTTGCTTGTAAAATCCGAGTGTCTTATTTTGAGATCTCGTAAACTGAAGTTAATCTGTATTGTAAATAATATTCATTCAGCATACTATTTTTTGGAATACAGTAGACACATATTTTCAATATATAAGAAAGCACAGTATAAATATAAAACATTAAATTTTTAACAATTTGAATAATTATAAAATTTTATTTATTAGATAATTAAAAAGCTCTTAACAATTTGGCATATTCAAACTTCAGGCCATTTCAGTCAAGATCCTACCAGACAGGAAAAATTTTATAATTCAGTCTATCTATATTTTCAATATTCCTTATTAAAAGAAATTTTTCAAACTTTGATTCTATAATAAAGTCTATCAAATCTACTTATAATAATTGAAAACTTTAATAATAAAAAGATGTATTTATAAAATTTATAAATAACATGCTCTTAAATCTCACTATATATTAATATACTCAGTGGTGAGTTATGAAAATTTTAACAAAGGACTTGCACTTCATCTTATAAAACCAAAATATCAAATTCTAACTAAATATTTTACTTTTTACAAAAAACAAGAAAATACAAATAATTGCACATACAAAAGAAAACATTTTAAAATAAAAAAAATCTTTAAAACTTAAAAAAATAAAAAAAAAATCACAATATATCACAGAAATTACATAATATAATGAATAAATTTAACTATACAGTACAATTTATGCCAGAAGTTGCCACACATTATTTTCTTTTTCTTTCATGTCAGTTAATCTTCTAGGAGGTTTTAAGGCCAAGCAATGATTTTTCAAAAAATGTTTTTACACAAGGTTTAGGATTAAATTCTGTTAAAGGTCTCTTCTCTCTAAATTTTAGGTTATCTACAATGCATTTTACCAAACTTAAACAAAACCAGATGAGACCCTAATTCTCACCTTTTCCACGATTCAAAAACTCTTTTGGGTGCTAAGTCTCTACCCATCCACCCTGCTTTGGAGGGCATTATTGCCAGATCCCATTATTCGAGATATACATTCAAATACAAAAATACGAGGAAGAGAAAGACTAATTGCAAGTCAAAATATGATTGTGATAGTAAGATGTGTTTTTCTTGGAATAATAAAAAAAAGCAAACAAAAAGAACAAAGGGTTTGCAAATTAAAGATAAATTCAACAAAGAGCTTGCATGAGGCTCCACGAGCCCCCTAAAGCTCACCACTGAATATACTATTAAAAAAAAATTCAAATTAAATTTTGTAATAGTGTAAAAAGTGTCAAAGTTGTATATATATATATATTATGACAAAACCCTGAAAATTGGCCATAACATATATATAAGAACAAATAATTTTAAAGTAAACAAAAAGAATACTTAGTAAGATTAAAATTTTTAATGCCAAAATAACCTTCTGTTATTAAATACAAGTATTCTCTAACATATGTATATGCAATTTCCAGAAATCCAACTTTATGTAAAATATTTTCTATTATTATTTTTTTTTATTTTTATTTTTGAGATACAGAACAAATAATTAAAAATTTATATTATTTATGTTTTGTGTATTATTTATTGACTAAGTATCTTATTACTGATACAATAATTTTCCTTGTGGCATTTCTTCCTTTCAGTCAGAGAACAATATAGCACAATAACATTATATAGGTGAAATTGCCATAGTCCACTTAGTTCTGATAGTTTTGATTCAGAATTTTTATCAAAAATTATTTTTTTTTTTTTAAGTTAAGTAGTCCACTTAGTTCTGATAGTTTTGATTCAGAATTTTTATCAAAAATTATTTTTTTTTTAAGTTAAATAGAATTTGAGTTATGAAAAACATTCAATCTCAATTATTTGCATAAGTCAGGAATATCTGTAGTTTAATAGAAGGATATCTAGAGGACAATCAATTTTGATCTGTATATTAATTGAAGCAAGCTATGAACCAACACAGCCAAAAATATTTCTGAATGAAATAATTTAATATATCATTAAAAATTCACATACGAGTATGTGAATTTTTTGTTTAAAAAAATATTTGAATTGTTTTGTTTACTTTTTAGATTTGCAGTAAGAAGACTTTTATTATTGTAAATAATTTTGGTAAATACAGCAAAAGGATTACAAAAATATAATAATAGTAATAATAAAATAAATCTATTCTGGAATAGTCTATAAATCCAAGAACAATCTTTTTGAGAACAAATATATTATATCAAATGTGAGTGTAATTTTTATGCCTTTTTCAATCCACATTACAATTTCTAAAGTGCTTCAAATATCTGATGTTTAAGCTATCTTTTCGATCCCTCAAAATAATTAAAATAATAATAATAATAATAACTAGAAATTACCCGCTCATATAATGAGCGGAAATATACTGTTGTGATCTAATCTTATAATACTTTATACAGTATAACAGCATATTGTGTAATAATAGCTTATCTTGCAAATTTATTTACTATATATTTTATTAAGCATTAGTTCAAATG